>LOND01000096.1:189506-229844 GCA_014220965.1 Paragonimus kellicotti | reverse complement strand
CAAAGTTGAGTTGAGTATGGACTAGTACTAGTCCACACTGGACTCAACTTTGGAGATGACGCGGACTACATGATCCGCGATGTTATCGTTGAGATCTAATGGAATATATGCCGCGGACCTAACACAAAACAGTATTACCTATTGTAGCAAACAAGTTTATAGACTTGTTTGCCTATCGGTGAACAAGTCTGTTTTGTGGTATACCACAGAACATACTCGAAATGACAGAGAAAATACCCAAATAACACACCCCCATATGGTCCTCTAGAGGACCTCCGGGGCTTCTGGGGCACCGTCGGTGGGTTATAATGAGTTTTGACATAATTACCACTAGGGTACCTTAAAAGAGGATCAACGCGCAACCAGCAACTCACCTCGATAATGAAAGCCACAGGGCTTGTCAACAACCGGAGCACGTATCGATCAGAAGCAGTCCGCGTCGACAGCTGTACCAGCTCACGAATGAATGCGTCATTCGACTGCGTTCACGACTACGCCATACGACCCAACAGATTCAACCAATCGACAAAACCACACATATCGATCAGTCCCCTCCACCCTGCATCACCGGGCCTCGCATGGTAAGTTCGTAGAAACTTGATTGGACACCTCCGTGACATCGAGCAGCAACCGTGCGTAGGTGGCAACATTCAGCCAATCACAACTCACCGGCGTGCTGACCCCGATCTGACCCTTTTTACGCGGAATTTTACGCCGATTGTGTTCATAGGGCATGGTTGCAAAATGGGGGCAGGCCCCCAAACCGTTTTGCTGCGCAAAGCTCACCCACGCATCCGATTTCGCTTTTTTTCAACTATTACGAATCACTATTTCAGTTCTTTATTCACTGCTACACCACAACTGCACTGCTTCCTATTCTACCGAAAGACCTGCCAGTGCGAGAATATATGCGACAATAACCGGAACTTTGTAAATACAAGCACATTTATTGTTTACCGTCTTAAATGCACAACATGGTTTTTCGGATAAGTACATTGTTTTCTTCGCATACACTTCGTTGACAGTGCAAATCAGGCCTTCGCTCACTGATCTTCATTGTCTATATAGATTGCGTATCTCCAAAAAGTATCCGCAAGGTAATGGGTCGGATACTCTGAATGGAAACGTCAGTGAAGCAAGGCGTCATAATGTCGCTGTTTATGTGGACAAAAATGCACAAGCAAAAGGTTGGACTTACTTCGGAAGGCAACTTATGGTCGATGTGCCACACCAGATATTACACAGTTGACATGTTAGTTCAGTTTACAAACGGAAGCATACAGCTGTAGATAATAAGCCGTCTTACCTGACTTGCGGACCTGTAATTTAGGTACACGTTTTCCAGTGATCAGAAACGTGGGGTGAAAAGAAATGTAATGAGAGGTAACAAAACGATGCGCATTATTTTGCACCACATATGACAATCGCTTGTAATTTCCGTCGTATACTGTAAAGAACACAATTCTATGGTGGAACTGAGTATACAGCGTTCAAATTTAAGAGCAGCTTCTCAAGTATATACACATACGTGCAAAGACATCAGTAACAAATAACGTAGCCTTCTAGTATTTATTAGAAGTATGTGAAATAGGTACCAAAACATTATCATCTCTATGAAAAATACAGAAACATTCACCGATGACATCAATAATCTGTTCCATACAAGTGATGGGAGAGGCGGCGGTAACCAGGGAAATAAGCAGATCATTGGAATTAAGGTGATGATCGGAAGATAAGGACACTTTATAAAATGGCTTATATAACACCGTAGTAAATCTAAACACAATATAGAACTTAGGCGTGCACACGACGTCAAAACACGAAGTTTGAAATACTATACGCAGGTAATTTGAAGTTGATAGCGTTTTCATAAGACAAACTGGTGTTAAAATAGGGAAATATTGCAAAATATTGGGAGTTCTGATATTATCGATAATGGAATCAGAAAAATATATATTTACATTAGGCAAAATGTGAAAATTCAGGCTCACCAATTTATGTGGTGGTGCTAAACACTATATGAAATGTAGGTGTAAACACGGAGTAAAAATGTGATGAAAACGAACGCAACTGACTCAAAATAGTTTGTAAAAGTTCGTTGGTTTAGAGTTTCACCACACCAAATAAAGGTTTCCAATGGATGCGATCTGTCGTCTTGCTCCGAAGCAATTTTGGGTTCACACCGGAGAGAATCGTGACAGATAAATTCGGAGATATGCTGGAATGAATGGTTGACTTCGTTATTCTTTAACTCTCCAGAAATCAGTACACAAGCGGCACGAAACGCAGAGAGAACGCAGGGCTCGCGATTTTCGATATAAATTTTATTTTATTGATGCGTTTGATTCACCTGGCTTAAACATCGAGGGTATATGTGAATTTAAGGAAGGGGAAAATTGTGAACAACGGAACTTATGAATTAAAAAGGGCTGTACAACTCCTTACAAAACAAAATTCGGTTGCTTGTATCTTCTGCACTTCGGCTAAATAGTTGGCACCGAACGGCGATCTTCTCATTTTCTGTTGAGCATCAGCAACATTGCGAAATAACGCGATGACACCGAAAAATATATCAGGACAACCTATTGGCGTTTAAAGTCAAACCATATTGAGCTTGAGCGTTCATGAGAACTTAATGTATCAAACTAAAACAAGGAAGTCAGGCATAACGGCATGTAGGCACTAACATCAACAACAGAAGTAGAGACATTGTAAGAATTATACAACATCTGATAACGAAGAATTATACAACATCTGATAACGTCACGTATTTGCCATGAAAAACACACTTATATACAAAGCCCAATTTTGCCCCATTTTTAGTGGATCTGTATGCTGCTTGGGTATTTTTGGAGTTAATTGTAATAAATTCCACACACAGCGGTCGCAAGGACGCAACGGCACACTTTGCTGAGTGAAGAGGCTGTGAGAAATTGATGGAACAGAACAGAGCAAGAAGTGGAACGGTCAGCTTCGAAAACAAGGTTAACACTCGATGTGAATTAGTGTAGCAAGTTGATTTTGATGTACACATTTTTGAAAATTGACGCAAAATCATCAGCAATATATTCTGTGACTCTGAAGTAAGATCAATCTGTCGGCTTCTTCGGAAGTAACACTAAAATATGAGCTAAATGACACATATTTATCACTTAGCCACGCTTCATTAGTTCCATGTTACGCGTACATAGTTGTACAGTCTTCATCCAGGTCTTAAATCCCTAGTAAGGTATATTTAATGTATGCTGACTTAATAAACCTATTGATGAGCGAACCTGTTTTTTGTCGACAAAACAACAGAACCTGTATATTGTAACAGTAAAATAGTGGTATGATATACCCTCGTCCGCCAACACTTTGGAATGTCTTCATTTTGCTACAAACAGCCATTGAAACTAGCTGCATTAAACTGGGCCCGGAAAGAGAGTCGTTTATTCGCAACAGTGCTAATGAGTATTTAGTGCATAACTAGCTGGTTAGTAGCAGCAGCAGTAAGTATTATCAGTAAGTAGATAGCAGCTGTAAACAATAGCATCAGCAGGCCAATTTTTTTCCTTCAGCTTATCATATGAGACATCCTTTATTGATTGTGGAGTTATCTGTACTGGCAGCCCTTATGAATGGACACGCAGGGTGGTAAACGTCGTTACTAACGCGGCACTCAGTTTGTTTAGACTCTCCCCATTATTAAAATTTCGATTAATTTTGACGTTACCGCTTGCTTACCTCCTCAGCGAAGTTTATAATATCTTTTGATTAATCGACAATTAACAATAGTAGCAGCGGTGGTGTTGGTGATCAGTCGGTGACTTGCTCGTGTCGCTGCGAGTACCTACGTGACCATGAATCATGTATGGAAAGCTGACTACGGAGTGATTTAAACTCTGTAACCACCGGCGCACGGAAGATGCCGGTTTATCAAGTCATTTCTGGAAACTGGAGAATTGTCTACAAGAAGAACCGCATCCTTCCGGATAATTCCAACGAATACTGGTCCGAAGGTATTATCGATTCGTACACACATTGACGGACGACCATCAAGATAAATTTTGCTTCCTACCTGGTCCTTGATCGAACTGATCATCTAAGAAAATGTATCCCACACCTTGAAGGGCATAAAAACACTTTCACAGGTCCGGATAAATTGTTCCTCAAACATTTGAGGCGCATGAAAGCTAATGACCTGGCAGGATATTTCAACC
Source organism: Paragonimus kellicotti (assembly GCA_014220965.1). Classification (NCBI taxonomy): domain Eukaryota; kingdom Metazoa; phylum Platyhelminthes; class Trematoda; order Plagiorchiida; family Troglotrematidae; genus Paragonimus; species Paragonimus kellicotti. The sequence continues at coordinate 225,642 of LOND01000096.1, read as the reverse complement.
TCCTTTTTTGCTAACTGAAGGTTCTTCACTTCATATGCGCTGCTCCTGCATGAAGCCTGGGACCCATTGCCTTATATTCAACAGTGGTACGTTGCTTTCTCAAGATGCTGACCGATCTTTGGAATGCGCACTTGCAACCGCCCGCTCTTAAGTGTGCATTTTTATACCGCGGTGTCTGCTCAAAAGCAAATTCCCTACTCCATGCGCTGCTCCAGAATTAATGCACCATGTCTTTCAGCCTGTGTATGGTATTGACGTGTCCAGGGCGTTTGATTCCATTTAGCAGGACTCGATTCTCAGATCGGCGTAACTTTTGATACTTCTTCATCTTTAACATACTACATTGCTGACTCATATCGGGAGGCTTTCATTATACTGAGAGGCTCCTTTCTCTAATTTTAGTGCGGTGTTTGCCAGGGTGACCACTGTCACCGCTGCTATTCACCGTAGTATGGTAATTTGTTGGATCTATCTCGACTGGAGCTTGACAGCCAACTGTAAGATACACTGATCGGTGGTTTTGCCTACGCTGATGATACGATCTTCCTTACGGAGGATCCAAAGAGTCTATTTGAGGAGCTTGCAGCCACCGCTAGTTTTCTGGAGCTCTCTGGGCTGAAGATTGTGACGCAAAAAATTAAACTCGTCGTCATCTGTGGCAAGCATAAATACAAAACGATTGCTATCGCTGACTGAACAATTCATTCCGTCCCAAGTACTATCCATCCACTAAGCGCCTCTGACGCTGTGGCCTCTCGGTATCCCATTTGCCTGGGAAGGTAATGCATTCACCAACCACTGATTGCAGCTTCGTACCTTACTGGATGAAATCATCAGAGCCCCAATAAGGCCACAACAATGCTTCTATCTCCTGAAGTATCTGATGCCAAAGATCAATCACTCGCCAGTTTGTGTCGAGTCCAGTGAAACATGTTGAAAGCTATGGAATACACAATTTATCAGTTTGTTCGGCAGTGGCTCCGCTTTATCATAAACATATCAACCAGCTGTATAAACTAGTTAAGTTGGACGGTCTGGGCACTTCGAGGTCGTCCACCTTCGTTCACACCTTGCGCAAATTATGGGTGGAGGGATTGCTCGTAAGTCTGTGTCCACTTCTGAGGGACATAGTCAAAAATGAGTCGTTTGGTTTTATCAAGATGAACGTGAACATCTTGGTGCGCTTTCAGAATGTGGTATTGACAAAAAGGGAGGAGACTGATGCTGGATGAATAAACAGGCTTCATCATGCGTCGCATGACCGTGGTCTTCAGGAAGTGTCTCACCCGCCATTCGCCAATCGTTGGTTGCTGGATTTGGACCGCCCTCTTCTCGAGGTCTTTATTCGTGCCATCCAGCTCCAGCGTGGTCTTGTTCAGACTAAGGTCTGGAATTCCCGAAATGACCGAAGTGACCACTCAGTTCTCTGCCGTGGCAACTGCGGTCGACCAGAAAGCCTTGCTCATATTCTGCAATCATGCTGGATCACCCACGATGTGCGTTGTGCTCGGCACAACCGCGTGGCCAAGGACCTGGCAAAAAGGCTGCGCAATCTTGGCTACACGGTCTTGGAGAAGTCAAAAGTGTCAACGATGAGCTCGTTCATCAAACTCAAAGTTATTGCGATTAGTTGCGGTGCTTCTACGGTAGTAGACGTCGGTGTAGTGGACGATTACCGAAGCCAACTTGCCTGGCCGGGCAAGGCTGTGAACCACGAGACAGATTCTCATAATGTCGCCATCTGGTCGGCCCTTTTTCACTGTGGACTGTAACAGGGACCCAATTTTTCATTCACCTGTGATCATCGCTTTTTGCGGGTTTTGTGTATCCTTCTTCCTGCAATAAGGTTCTTCGATGGCGCCTGCCCTCTTACACATTCAACAGTTTATATCTACTGACTGTTGTAGGTTTCCTGAAAACCTAGAAAACATTTTTGCGGGACACCCGGCCTTGACTGTTGCTATCTTCTGAAGGTTATTTCACCATGAAGAGCATTTTTCTGCCCTGCCGCTTGGGCCTTGACTATGATAGCATCCCTGTGCACTGAAAACCTTCTGATTTTGAGAAACCCTTTTTATTCGTGCCCTTCTCTTTTAACAAATTAAACAAACACATTTCACCTAATGACTGGAAATATCGACTTCTGTTGCTCCCGTGGGAGGAGTCGTCAATAGTCCAGTGTTTCGAATTATGCGGCGCCCAGCATTACACAGACAACCTTCTTTGAAATTTTACATCTTTTTTTATCCAGCTTTATTCTGAACACGATGCTGTAGCTCTTAATCTCTTCTGATGTCCCACAATATCCACTATTCTACAGTGACGTCTGTTACATAGCATAGTTATAGAAAAGACTATCTTACGTACACTGATTGCAAGTGTATGTGCAAATCGACGCATGACTATTTGTTCTCTGGCGTTAGCGTCGATGAAAATTCAATTCATCTCCGTAGATTATCACTCTCGTTTCGAGAGACCTGTGCGTTTCTTTTGGAAAGAACTTGCAGGTAAAACAAGGGACAAGGACTTGCAGGAAAATGCGCACAGTTGGCAAGTGCTCACCACTCAAAAGCAGTATAGGCAGCTGAATGCTACAGAAGTTAGACTTAGAACAGCAGCCAGTTTCAAGAATCTGAAAAGGTGGTGCGATAAAAAGTTGATTGGAAAATGACATTCAGATGAAGACAATTGTAGAGAACTTCCGAGTTACAGCAGGAGTAAAAATAAAAACCGTACAAGACAAATTCAAAAACGGTAATGACATGATGTTTACCCACTGACACTACTTGGCCAAACGCGCGAAATAATGTAAGGTTATTACAAACCGACGCACTCCAACAGGGATGGATTTCCAGTCTCATGACGTTACGGTGTTCACTTGCACCACAGAACTTTAATAGAAAATGTGAATCTCGCTATATTTCTATACACGGCATATTCTATTTGAGATTGCTGTTTTTACATGTGACCTTATTTTCCCAATCAAACGCATACCAGAGCTCCTCTAGCTAATACCGCTATGTGTTGCTTGGGAAGTAGTATCAGCAGGCATTTAAATCTAGCCTAATCTGTGAACAATAGTCACAGAACCTGAACGTTACACATAGTACGTCCAGGAAAGTCAGGATTGACACCTATAAAACAATGACGAAGGTAGGAGGAAGGCATTGAAAATATATCGAGAAGACGTGCTGGTTTAGGAGTCTGTATGACTGAATAAGGGTATTTTTCGGGAATATATTTAGCCTTACTTCCCTAAGCGGATACATAATCCACAATGGAGACAGAAACTAAAACGGACAATTCCGGAAATAAGCAGAACTGAATAGCTGTCTCCCTTAGCTTTCATTTCCAAAAACTTAATATACCAAAACAAGTGTTGACAGAAGGACCAAACAGGTCTCGACCATTGAACCAACCTGAATTGGTGGATGAGTTCACCAATAAGAAATAAGGATATATGTCATATATATCTTGCACTCTTTTCAGTCTGAATACAGACTCAAACTCGTCCGTCACACGATTTTTCATGTGAACAGATTACGTTGGCGAGGTCAACTGGTTTAATATGTTGCTGTTTAACAGAAACCCAAGACTGTTCACGGTTTTTGAGGCACTGCTAGTAAGCCACCACTGTCTGGCTGTATATATACACTACTTGTTACATACACAGTTTGTTGGCTTTTGACCTGATAATAATCGCCCGTCTTGTGTAAAATATCAAAGTTTGTGCGTTTGTTCTTACCATTTGCAAACTATACAAAAGCTAACTTTTAATAATCGCAAATTATAACAGAAACCAAGTGTTAACAACACGCAGTGCACCACTCTTTTCCCGTTGATTTGTGACATTCCAGAAGACGCGTATTCTCTATTTTCCATGTTTCAAACACAAYATGTACATGGATATGCACGGAAAATAAAACAAAAAACAACAAAATTCATGCATGGCAAAAGCAGTACAAACACTACACGTGGCAGTAATGAGAAGAAGAAGGTAAAAGCACAAAATGAGTTAACGTCAGTATGGAAGCACACAAAAACGCAAACAAAGATAGACAGAAACTTAGAGTACTTTAAGCAACATTTGAAGAAGTACAATCAGAATGAACTTAGATATTAGAACAATAAGTAATTTCAAGTTGAACATCACCCACAATTGATCGCAGCTGTCGCATTCCCATAGACTTTCCAGTCGGCCCCTTTCGAAAAGAAGCACTAGACTCGAGTTTCGCTCTCATTAGAGCTCGTCAGTAGTGCATATCCTTGCCACTGCCGGGACTAGAACTCCGGCCTTGCTTTTCGTGAGGCAACCGTGTTTACCACTGCGCCATTGACCTCACATTAGGCACGACCGAATTATCATATGTGAACGCTCAACCACTTTCGCTTGTGAGTAATGATCAGGTTGCCCGATCGTCTCGAGAGGAGACACAGTTACTGTCTGTTACTCCAATCGATAACCTCGCGATTAGGTTTAGCGTTCACATATGATAATTCGGTCGTGCCTAATGTGAGGTCAATGGCGCAGTGGTAAACACGGTTGCCTCACGAAAAGCAAGGCCGGAGTTCTAGTCCCGGCAGTGGCAAGGATATGCACTACTGACGAGCTCTAATGAGAGCGAAACTCGAGTCTAGTGCTTCTTTTCGAAAGGGGCCGACTGGAAAGTCTATGGGAATGCGACAGCTGCGATCAATTGTGGGTGATGTTCAACTTGAAATTAACCAAATCCTCGACTACTCACCAGTAATAAGTGAATCCTTAAAAACACGCAGGTATCCGTCGAACACAGTTATTTGCACAACTAAAGAAAGTTGTTCCAAGTTACTATAAGTCTCCTGTAGAATGCATATATAGAAGCATACAGTTGGAGAGATCAAATGAGAGGATACAGTTGCAGCTATGGTTTCCAAGTGTCACAGGATTGTTAGCCGTTACAAAATTGATGGTGATCGTGGACTTAAAATGACCACGCTTTTGTATACGTCTTACATATATGCATATAATCTTACACTTTTAGAAATGAAAGTTCCCCAACTATAATTGTGATGGTGGAAAATCAGTGAGGTACCTGAACTATGGCATTAAGTAGTCGTCAGAATAAGCCAGGACAACACTTGGTAAAACTGACACTGTCAAGATGAATATTTCTGGGCTTACAAAGATCCAGCGAAGAAAGATGTCTTCACCCAGGCTTGTGTTTCGATTTTGAAGTCCGTGGGCATGACCTTTCAATGGTTGTCTTGTTGTATTGCATGCTGAGTACTACTTAACAGTTAGGAGATTACTAAGGAATAGTGGGGAGGCTTCAACTGAAACTAATCGAGCGTCGAAACAACTCTAAGCGGACTACCATGCAATTAGTAATACTCGTAGTTTTAAGTCACTTTTTTTAAACCAAAGTTTTCAGGCCTCACATCATCTTAGTTACAAGTCGTTACATAGTTTTTGACACGAAATTGACCTTCGTGGAGAAAAAAGGCGAACAGAATGTGGATTCATTTTACGGTCTCATCAAGTGCCGTCAAAAGTTTCGAAACAGTCAGGACTACATCAACTGAAATGTTGTTTGGTGTTCAAAAATTTTGTAAGAATGAGTGAAACAACGATTTTAAAAGCTCCCTCTAGAAACACCTTCTAGACAAAAAACTTCAAGAACACACAAGTTATTCGACGAGTTACTAGTATACTTAACTTTATACTTGTTACACAGGTAACCTGAGATCAGGTGAACAGGGCGTTTAGTTAGGTTAATGTGGCTTTTGAAGCTACAGCTGTTGGTAGAGTCAAAAAGGACAATAATGCAAAGGAAGTTTGAGACGCAAAGTGTTATCGAATAACACAACTGGAAGCAGAATAAAAAGTGAACCCTGGAGCGTCCAGCTAAAGTTGTACAAACAAAGTATGACGTACAAATTACGTGTATCCGATAGCGTTGAAGTTGATTTCAGTCACTAAAAATAAGGACCTCTTGACTCACACTAGAAAATCCCATCGATTACAGTAACATTGATCATTCGATCAAAGCTCACAATAACTTTAGGTACATAAAATTCGTCAACTCACATAGGCCAAAATTTTCGTCCGCTGATCGGTTGCTAATAGTGGATTCACTGTATATCGATGTCCGTTACAACTTTCATGCTTCGGAAGAAGAAACGTCTGTGAAATAAGCTTTATACAGACGTCCTGAAACTTTCAGCTTGCTCGAGTGAAAACAACTGGGTGGTGACTTAGTTTGAATGGTGCAGTGACATCGACATTCATAACCATCGAATCTTCAATACTGAGAAAGTACTTGGAAAGCGGTGAGCTTTAATCGGTGCATCAGAAATTGCAGTCGCAGATGTTCCTTGCAAAACCCAGAGTCCGAAACAATATTATGAAAGTAAAAGTTCTGATGGGTGCAAGAGAGAATGAAGATTAATTTCGTAAGCTGGAATCATTTATCCGGAGTATGTGAAGAAAGGATATAAAAAGTGGCCTTGTAGTGAAAACCTCCAAACCAGCTTTCACCAGTTTGTTTTTCCACAGAATTAGAAGATGCAGGAAGACAAGGCAATCTGAATGGCTAATGACCAGTGATATTTAGATGAACCTTATGTCAAGCTGCTCAAACAATATACTGAGGAACTTAAATAGATATGTGAGCGTAGAAGGCGGTGTAATCTCATTTTCCTTCCTTTTCTTCCAAATGGAGAAGAAAAATGTCTCCAATGGCAATCTTAGAATCAAGATAGGAATTAAGTTGCAATAAAAATTCGGCGGGGGGAGGGAATTACACAGAAGTAAAGGTTGGTGGAGTTCGGAAATCTGTTGACTAGACTTAGCTCATTAGTCTGAGCACGCGTAACATGAACTCACTCAATCAAGCTATGATCATTCAATGCAAATAACGCAGTTTATTTACAGTGCAGCCAAGATCACTGCCTCGGATTTTACTCAATACGTTTCTTCATGTCACTGAGTTCAATGTGATGAACTTAAAGATGATAATTCTGGTACGGCATTTTGTTCTGAAAAGCCCAAGTAATTATAGGATAGCGATGGGAGCAAAAACAACTTCCTCCAAGAGTGAAGCCAGTTTTATGGCAAAACCCTCCTTGGTATGTGCTGGCTTCCCGTATGGAGTGACAGCACCCTAACAACTTTACGGATTAACTTGTGACTGAGGATTGGCCCCACTGAAGTCGACAGGAATGCACAGTGAATAATTCCAGGTTCCTATTTTTGTTTACCATGGATTAACTTGTGATACAGGCAAACAGTCATAAATTCTTTACACACAGTCGTTTGCTTCTGGCGTTTCGGACAGTTAATATTAGAGTGCGCCACAGCTCTAGAACTGCTCCTGTCTAACGTGAGACTGTATTAACATTTTCAATTCCATTCGTCTTTGCAAACCAAAACCCGGCCAAACGAAGGTCCGAAACAAGGGGAAAAAAAATAAGAAATGTGTCTCATCTCAGGTAGAGAGGGGGGAAGATTCTTCCGTGGATTGCACTTAGGCTTGTCATGGATCTTCGTAATGTCCGCAAAGAATTCCACGAGCTCCTAGGCAATTACTGAGCATTTGCGAAAGCCAAAACCAGAAGATTCGGATTTTCTTGCCCCGATGCCTTCAAACTATTGAGGTGACTTTGCACATGACATTTAGGAGTTTCCAGCAAAAGCGAGTTTGAAGTTTCAAGGAGTAGTCCTGCTGGTACGCTAATCCAAGCAACGGACCAACTTTTTCAGTTTCGTTGACATTATTAGCATTATTGATAACATCTAGATTTCGAATTCCTAGTTGGAGGTAGGATACGAGTCATAATATTAAGAACTTAACGAACTTTCCTACGACGATCAAAGGTCAGTCAAACGTGTTCCTGCTTATTTGTTTCTAACAGTGTATATGCCTGACTGGGTTAAATTTGAAATTCGCATTCACGGACAGAGGGAAAAAGAGCTTTGCTCGTGAGTTTCTCTCAGTACGTTGGGCGGAGGAAAATTGTATTCAACGGTTTATAGGTGTAAGGAAAATGTGAATGGAACTAGGTAAAAGGTAACTTCAATGAAGCTCTCAGCTGTAATTATTCCAGCAAATAGCATTCAAACAACATTCCGTTAGACATACGCAGTTAATGGCCTGTGGAACTGTGCTAGATGACAGCTAGGAAAATTATAGTGCATGTCAGTCAATGACTCGAACTGTGGAGTATTTTGTAGGTAGGAATTCAGAACTCCTCCAGGGTGTCTGTAGTTCGTCGATAGTTGACCTTAATTCTGCCAGTCTTTCTTGACAGGGGATTTTCCTAATCCCCATAATCCTTTTCAGTGACTCATCTCTGAACATTTTCAATAAGTACCAAAGCGTTTTTATGACTAGGATAACAGGCCTGTATATTCATTTCCAAGTGTGAGTTGATTACGGAGGCGAACTTAATGGGAGACAGTTTAGGGTGGAAGGTTCCACAAACTCGTCCTAGGAGGTTTAGGATTATTTGTGCTTCCTTCAGTCATGGCAGCATAACTTGTAGACATACTTGGGCTGTCTCCACTGTGGTCTCTAGATTTTGTTAGCATACTGACACGAATAGCTTTGTGTCACCAAGGTAATGATTAATATAACTCTGATGACGAAAGTGCATTATTTTACTTTTTTGACATTGAATGACAGATTACTTTCTATGAACCACTGGTTTGGGCGGTTCAGATCGTTCTTTAGGATTATCACATTTTCCGTGTACCCTATAGCTCGCCTGAGCCTCGTGTCTCTGGCGTACAGCAACAGAGGCGGTTTTGCTATCCAGATGATTCAGGACCGAAAATAATAAATGACAGTGGTTCTAGGTTTCATCATTACGGAACGCCTTTGTTGGCTAGAAAAAGCTGTCCAATCATCTTGACTTTGAACCTACTATCAGTCAAATAATCCTCTCGCCACGTGAGTAGGCACCCATCAAGTTCAAATCTATTCAGTTTCCTCAGCGAGATAGAATACTCAATCTTGTCAAAGGCTACGGAAAAGTCAAGATCAACCGCGTCTATGACCAGTCCTGCGTCGACAACCTTCATCCAAACATCACGGGCAATCAGCAGGTTCGCGATGCATGAGTATCCTTTAAAATATTTCTAAATGTTAGTTGAAATAACGTATGCTCACTAAATCAGTTAATTATTTTTCCCGTGCTTTGTACGCTAAGACCTACTAGGAAAATAAGAATTCTCTCGGCATACTTCTAAAAGAAATTCAAAAGATTTTGCAAAGTCGGCATTATAATATAAAAAAGTCATACATACCTATAACTATCCCCACTTGGCGTGACCACTGAAGGAATGAACAGCCGTGGTTGATTCTGAATAGTAATCTTTCTTAAACGGAAGGACAACCTGGATCATCCATCAATTGTATACAAAACACCAATATGGAAGGTTTTTGTTCTGACGGAAGTTAACTGCAACAGTTTTCGCAGTGTAGCTTCCTTTATGAATATCATACTGTCAGCGCTGTGTTTTATGACTTATTCATGAGACGGTCCTGCTGCTGTTGCCGGTTAACAAAGCAGCACACCTACGTACTGTGCTGCTTCCGGCATAGTAACAGGCACTCTGCTTTTGACAGTCTGAATGTAGACATATTTGTTTAATAGATGGATCCGTGCTTTTCTTTCCCTTTCTTCGCTTTTCTTGACTTGGGCTTGTTTTATTCTTCTTCATGACCGTGTGTTACTTAGGAATAAACCATAACCACTGATGTAATACTGCCCTTGGTTGATCATGATTTCCCCTAACCAAAGGCTACCGTTGACTTATCAGGTAGAAACTGCTGGTCACGGTGAGCGAGTAGAATGGGACCAATGAACTGGGTGCATAAAGAGTGGAGGGCACTCTAAAGAAACCGAGTCAAGTAATGTCCGTAACCAACTTTTGGTCTGTAATATGCAATACAACTGTGATAAAAGCGAAGTTATACAATATAAATTCGGTAGGACAATGACATTTGAGGCGTGAAACAACACAGACCTTTACATTAATCGGATTAATTGCATCATTTAAATGATACGCTGTTTTCAACAATAAAATGTTAACGATTATCAACGTGATCTCTATATGACGAATCAAAACGCCTTAGAACCAGCGCAATGGTCAGCAATTTCACCTGAAAACTGGTCTTTGTAGGGTGCTGTTTTTTTTTTAAAAAAAAGCCACTAGAAACAGAACAAAAGTATTATTTATCATGGGCTGGTTCTACATTGGTGGATTGGTTTATTTATTCAACGGTCAACTGACCTTACTAGGCACTTGTTAACTGATGGTTACTAATTGCGGACACACTGTAGTACAGTGAACACTAAAAAATATTCTGACAATAGTACATCCTGATCTCCCTAGCTTTTGAAGAATTTTGGTTTCGATAATTCTTTTTCAAGTCACTATTACATGGGTTTTATCAAGACATATCATGTGACTAACCGCAAAACCAAGGAGTGGCTGTTTTTAAATAGCCATACAGACTGCTACAATACTCCACACAATACTTGGCCAGACCCGGACCGGACGTTGAATGGATGTTACATCACACGGTCAAGTTCAAATGCTTGTGGTTAGAACGGAAGTGCTTCACTTGTGGCCATGGAAGTAGCAAGAACTGAACAAATTTCTATTCAGAGCACAACTTAAGGTTGCATAATCTGATAGCAATTGATTCGGTGGTGGTCAGCATGTTCGGTTTGTCTCAGGATGTGTCCAGATGAAACCTATGTAGCTGTATTAATTTGAGACAGAATTATCAAAGTCAATTGTTCGTCACATCGTTTCTTCTGATCTTATGGGAATTTTTCGACAACTTTGGTCGCATTTGAGCTGTTACTTTAACGTGTTTGATAAACGTCAGCTTCAAAACTGGTTTGATTCCTCCGTTGGTTGAGATATCTTTCCTCCTGTACACTGATTCTGTCGAGATCGGTAACAAAAAATGGGAGCACCGCGTTGAGGTATTAGTTTCGGCTCACTGTTATCCTGTGTGGCAGTTCCTGCGATTGTACCGCATGGTATTTGGAACCGTTACATGCAATGTGCACAGAAGTAAGGCTTATATAACAAGGATATTTTTAAGGAAAGTGTCAGCGACCTAAAATGTAGCCTAATTTTTGACAAACACTATGCTCCTCTGGGCACTTCAAGTAACATTTAGAATTCTTGTCTTTCAAAGTAGCTCGGTGCTCGAGAGTAAATGTTGGCCACTACAGGTGTGTGTATTGGGCAAATTTTATTTATCCCCAAAAATTGTTTCTATTGTTACAATAGAGACCGGGAATTTCGCTTTCGATAGAATTTTGATTTCAGTGCCTGACGTCCAGTTCCCACCTTTCGCGAACAGTTTCAACCTTTTGTCACTGTATTTTGTCATCAAGTCTGAAAGATACTCTTCCTGTCACCTTACCCCTTATTGGTCCATTCACTCTCTTGCTGTTTGATAGGTCTGACATCATATAAATAAGGACGTATTCCGACGTGGTCCTGTCTTCTGTGTGAACACCTAAATATAGGTCTTTTAGAGGTTTACCGTTTTCTGTCTTCTTCTGTCAGGGTTAATTTGGCTCAGACTAGCTCCGTGGCTAGTTCGTCACAAAAAACACATTCTGTCATTCAGTTGACCCGCACAGACGTTTGGGTTCGTCGTGTGAATACTCGCATCGTGAACGCCCGTTTGTGTCGTGAGGTTATCTATTCTATTGTATAACCTACTTAATGATATCTCGTTCCAGAGCATCACGCTAGGAGTAAACAGATTTGATGATGAAGGTGTCGCGACTAACTGGTTGGGGCTAACGTGGTTTGCGCGGATTCAGTGTCATTTTGAGGAACTAAGTTATGGGCAGATTAGTGTTAACATCAACTACAGCCTATAACTACATAACAGGAATGAGTGTGCATTTACTTAGTACCATCAAAATAACTAATAATATAAACCAAAGAAGGAGAAAATAGACAACTTCGACCATTTAGCCTATCTCCTGCAATTTGCTGGCAGCTGTATGGATCAGCACTTAGCAGGCATTGCTGCAAAACTGTATGTAAAAACAGCAGGATTCTCGGTAGCTATGTGGAAGGTAAATGAGTACAGTTTACGCTGTGTCCTTTGTTAACCAAATGACAATATATATGGACAAAAGAAATGTCATGGATATGCCTATGTCGATCCTCTACAGTAAGCCAATTAATCGGGTCCAAATGAATTTGGTTGGAATTGGCTACTTTGGTAAATTGCGGAATTTTGGCGAACAGAATCTGGGATATAATTTTGGGCATAAAACTGGAGAATTTATTGTCACTTACAGTAGAAGGAGACACAAGGATCCAAAAATGCATTATCAGTTGGGAGACTATTCAGCTAAGAAATATTCCGTGGGATATGACGAACTGGTGTTAGGCGTGGTGAACACGTGTGAGACCAATGGTACCTAATTAAAGGGTAGAAGGATAACAGCCATATTAGGTCATCGGACAACGCTTATCGCAGACGATAACTTACGCTTATACCTTCAATCGTTTTTATTCATCATGGCTTAGCCGACGGCTTCACTATTCAAGCGCGCAGTTTAAATGATTTTTTCGTCCGAATCTGTTGTGTTGACAAACTATCTTTTTGTTATGAAGTGATAATTAAGCGCATTCCGTCTTGACGGTAATGGATTAGCCCATCACAACGCAATCATCACAACAGACTAAATTATATTCACGAGTAGAAGTTACGCTAAGATAAAACAAGTGTATTTATGAAACCTCCCTGCAAAACTCCTCGTCGTGATACGAATCACTGAAAGAATACGCTGGACATTTTCTGGCAGTTTTATGACGCATATGCCTTGTGAAGCACCACTGTTTTCTGAGCTGCATTTGCTTTCTAAGTTGCAGACAGATATATTGTGGTCATTTCTGTTTTCTTTATCGATCGCTACTTAAAGGGGATTGCGTCTTGGTGGTCGGAGCGCGAGCAAAAAGCAAAGTGAAGGGATCGTACGAAGATCAGTTCATGGTCAGCACACCAACCGAATTCCACCTTGTTTTGAGCGACCTAGGTGGAAATATTGTGCAGTTTAATTTTCCTGACAAAACTTATACTGCAAATCTAAAGGTGAGCATTTTGTTGAGTTTATTCACTGACGTATATATGTCAAGTCTCGCGAATTCGTGGTGATCCTGAAAGGGCACATTTTGTTATATTGTAAAATGTGAGAAGTCACATGATTTGTTTTACATGCACAATTCGCTACACGACTGTGGTACAGCAGAGCGCCTGCACAACCCGTTGATTTGTGTAGTTTGCTGATTTGAAAAGTGACTGACTGTTCGTGAGCCGTTCACCTTCTACAATGTGAATCCAACGCTGTCCACTGGTAAAACAATACTTAAGCGGTATCATGTGGAATAGTTATATTGCACTAAGCTTTCACAAATAAAAGGAAGACAAAGTGTTTCATTTAAGACAGATGACCAAAACAAAACTAGATTTTGATTACGATAAAATGTGGACTAAAATTCACCTATTACGAACAGAAATAAGGTTAATTGAGAAGCAAATCGTTTGTACAAATTTACTTCATGCCATCGGTTAAGTGCAACACAATAATTCTTCTGATTTGGTGTTAATAACCTCGTCTATTTAAAGTCGGCTGAAATGGTACACTTTTCCCCAAATGAAATTAATCATTTCAGATGGCCGTTAATTTTGCCGTAGTATATTCACTCTCAGTTACAAGAAGCATCACATACTTCATTATTGAAATACATGCGTAATCCAACGTATGAGAAAGTATAGTTACTAGGATAACAGGATAAAGCGTTTGAAAATTAGGGTGGTTGAATCGTACTTCGTTACAACTTGTTCTAGCACAATGTAAAATATCACTCAGGGATAACCTCAGGGACGAATACTCTTTGTCTTTGAGTTTATTCAGCCAAAGCCTCAATTGGATATCATCCATGAGTAAAATCACCACTTACTGAAGTTAACGTTTAGGCGAGGAATGGTTTATTGCAAATACTGAACGTCTACTGGCTCAAAGCCAACAAAGCCCACCAATTGGAATAAAACTTGCTTCAAGGTTAGCAGCTGAACAACCACGATTCCAAGTCACCCCAGTCAATGAATTCAGATATATATATTGTAAATGGCCTGACGCACTTTTCATCGTCACTGGTTTTGATGCGTGTCCGTGGGTAACATGGCAAAGACTATCATTGGTTCCGATAGTAATCAGCAAACCGACTTGATCTGCTCGCTGTTTTTAATGTCATGATTTAAGTAAACATGACTGAATTTGGTTAACCGCGTGTACACTACTTTCAATGGTGGTAATTGCATTAACAATTAACAGTTAAAATCTAAACTGCTAGAGCATAAGTGGTCTTCGTTGGAGAGATGGACTAGTTTACCTAGTAGCACAAGGGTTCGAATTTCACTCCGGCTGGTTCTACCCAGAACCTACAAACGAGAGCAAAAGCGGTCACAGTGTGTCATTTTAAGACTGAACACTGAAGGCAGTCATATAACTTTCAAGTTACCTGTCTACAACAATATATGGTTAATGAGCAAGGCGATTTTGCATTTGATCTCGAATATTATTGGTGTTGGTTTGTTCCTCCAATTGACTAATAAGTTTGTTAACAGCCCGTCTACCATGCACGCATTGTGTTAGAAACCTTCAAAGTCACTGCTCCTCTAAAATGCTGCCAGTTATCCTATCAGACTGGAGTTAAGAAACGGTTGTGGTAAGTAATTATATAGTTCCTGTCAAACGATCTCACACACCTTTGTCGACAGGGGAAAAGGTTTCATGAGTTTTCATACTCACACTCATATTACGGCCTTACTTATTAAGATGACGAGCAGTTCATTCGTTTTTGTTAAATAACCTTCATATCCACTAATTAATCAGCTTGTTTGTAATATAGATACTTAAACTGGAAAAAAGTCTAGAGACGCAAATGTTTTGAAAGTTTTGCGAACAAGTAGCGAGAAGGGATACTGATGGCAAGATTCTATTTTCAATTTAAATTCGTTCTGTGTACATTCTGTTTGTCTTGTGGTTGTGTACAGTGTTGGCCGTCATTAACTGGAATCAGTCTTCACAATGTGATGCAAGCAAGCGGAAGCACGCGGAGTGGCGACTCTTCGGGTAACGAGGAACCTAATATTAGTACAACAGAGGACTACATCACGGTTACACACACTGGGCTCAAAAATTTGAAAACCGAATTGTGACACTCCAATGAGGAAGGCATTATAAACAAAAGCATACCCAGATTGGAATTATCAGATAAATAACATCTGGTGTTAGAGTGGGAAATCACAGGGAGACCGGTGTGTCACGTTCTCGAGATCCAAGCACTTTCTAACCCCTTGAACGCTACCTAATATGTTAATGCTATGTGATATTCAGACCTGAATCATGTAAATGATTTTAAATCTCTTCAATTTATGCGTAGTGTTGCAGCTACCAGTCCACATTGGTTAGTTTAGGATGGACTGAGCAATATTCAGACATCTGAATATATTTAAAATCAAGTACACAGTTGTTTGTGTATTACACGTTAACCAGGAGCTTTCTGAATCGTTACTAGGGGACACGAGTACATAAGTGACGCCAGTGATAGAAACACATCACTCACTTAATCACTTCTGGCCTCGTCAGGGTTGACATACGAAGTACTGGGATCATGAGGTTTTTGATGTTTAAGTCGTCCGCCTACAGAAAGAATCTACGAGGACTTTATTCAGTTGTCCTTATGTGATAAGTCTAGTAAAGACCCACCCTCTGGTTCGCGAAGCATGTTAGTGGAGACGGATACGCACGAGGAGAGTTTGGATACTGCTTTAAGTCTAAAATGTTCTACCATCAATAACTAGTGTGTTGTCCCTGTAATGTCTACACGAAGAGTTCATTTGATGATCACGCATACCTTAACACCAGCGAACGGCGTACAAATGCGGTTGAACACTTGTATTGTCAAAGAGAACCGAATATGAAGTCCAATAACAAGGGAGTATGGTTGATAGTAAGCAAGAGACCAATCATGGGGTAGTCAAACAAAGAAGTATAAGCCACCAATACACCAGAGTAAGGCGAAAAGTGTTGCCACAGTCGAAGCAACACAGTTAATCTCAATTTGATGGGAAAAAGATTTGGTCTCAGCAGCCTCCTTATTAAAAGCAGACAATACTCATGAGAAAGATGCCTTGAACTGAATTGGAATTGTCTAACTGGCGTCCTCTTTTCAGTAGATTGCCTTCTGGACTCGATAATGCTTTTGTTGGTAGAACACATGTAAATAACGTTAGCGGTTCAAAAATGTCCATCAGGTGGAGTGGGCGATACCTCGATGTTATGCGCTTTGTCAGCATCTACTCTGCGAGGCCGTACTTGGTTGGCATATCAAACCAGCCCTTCGGTGCATACCGTGACATCAAATGGAACTCTGGATATACGGTTACTGATTGGCTCAGTTAGCCAGATTGACTATTGACTTGTGCGGTGTCTGACAATTTCTGTGCCTTCGACGTTGAACAATCATTCTTGGACATCGTTTTTGCAAGTGAAGGTTTCTCCATATGAATTTTCTCCTATTATCATATGGTTCTCTGGTCCGAAGTGTACCAAAGACAAAGTGCAGTTGTTTTCCAAATTTAGCAGTAGATGGTGCCAAACGCTTTCTTCGATCTGGAGTATATATTAAATGACAGTAGAACAAGAATCGGTCGTTCCATCTTTCTTGGTTCTGATGAGCACGCGTTTACGCGTATCGATACAGAATGCATCCTGATCGTTGGACTGTAGATGATGTGGAAAAGGGATGGGCACATTCAATACTACATGGGGAGAAACTAATTAAAATGCTGGGACGTGAATTACGTCGTCGGACACAAGCGTATCAGGAAGTCCAAAGCGATAGCATGATCATTGGTGCAGTGAATTGGTTTTGGATGCTGTTGCATGTTCTATTGGAAATAGTTCCGGCAACTTGAAAAGGTTCAAAACACTGAGTTCCGTTGATCCAGTTCACCAGTAACTATAGGAGGTACATATCATGAGATGTTAACATTTCGTTTACTCTCTTCAGTCACGAACGTAAAACATTAGAATATATAGGACATGCGGATAGCAACAACAATAGAAACAATCAACGATTGGGTTTACATGAAACAAGGACTGTCATCAGTTCCAGGGCAGACAAACTGCGTGAGTCAACAGTTTATGCACACAGGGTTAAACGGCGAGTATTGATTAACACTGCCTCGGAGAAAGCAAGCAATTTCGGATTCTGATTACGCAACAATGCTTGAAACGAGCTGGCGGGGTCAACAACCTAGAAAGAATATAGATCAACTCAGAGTATTTTGTCCCACTGGATAAACTAGCGAAATGGACTTGTTTAGGTTCAAGTTTAAGTCGATAATTCATACTCCATACTGCCAGGAAAATGCACCCAGAGCTATCACTCCTTCACTTGAGACGGATGTTCGCTGCCTCTAAATTGTTCGCTTTTATTTACAACAGCTTGTTCTGAGTGTCAAGGAAGGGACAACTATTCGGCGTGATTTTTCAGTGGTCGCTCGTATTCCACAGTATTTTGTGTATCCCTTCAGCCTAGTATGAACAGGGCTAGTGCTAACACGGAAAGGTAATAGTGGACGCAGATATAAAGGCATCCGTCCCGAATTTTGAGAAGAAACAACTCAAACACTTTTCGTTCAGCAGCCGTGGTATACATAATTATAGTGGTGACGAGAACTGAAAAGGAAGAGAAAGAAGGCGAAGCAGTCGCACCCGTCCAACGGATGACTCTGCAGCGTTTTGTAAAAGTCCGGTGTATATATTACAATATTCAGTCATTTTAATAGATGCATTTGAATACATTAATATTCAGTTCACCAGAACCTTGGTGATACTTGAATATTCGACCGCTCTAAACCTGTTACAAACTCAAACCTTTCCACCTTAAGATCAGCCAAAATCGGTACACTCCTGCATGAATACCAACAGAAATACACTGGGCCGACAACTTAACGTACTAGTGCAGAACTCTGATGTCACTTCATCGAAAAAAGTATAAAAATAACATCAATAATCGCTCTAGTTACACGTCACCTGGTAACAATGTAAGAAAATGGAGCCAGTTACAAGTGTCGCATGTTGGAAAAGAAGGAACCTTTACAAGGTTGCTATTATCTCGGACACGATTTGAAGGCAATCAAAATTTTCTTGTGCCCCTTCTTTCGTTTCCTCACTGCCACGCAATTTGAGAGTGGTATTTTCTGGTGCGGTGAGTAGTGTTTTTGGGTCTCGTTTAGACCTTTTTATCACACCACTAGATAGCATATGACTCAGGAGTGAGATGAAATGCAGATGTTGGAGCGTGTGCTGTTGACTCCCACGCACACCTAGTATGGGCAGCAACATGCGGGGAGAACTCACGTAACTCAAGTTGCCGCCCATGGTATCACTACTACTTGTCTACAGACAGGATATTTGTTTCTAAGATGCTAATTACTTCTAACTCTAATAGTTTGGTTCCATTTCAGAGGCTTTCCATGCGTGCCCAGTAGCTGACACAACCATATAGGACCCTCGATTCTAAGTTAAATGGAAAAGAAGAAATGCCTGGTTAAGCAAGAAGATAGCACAGAATTATGGATTATCAACGTAAACATTGCACGAAAGCATAAGAACACATAAATACTAGGTTGTTGCTTTCAACTAGACCTCCACTTACATATCGTAAAATGTATGCTACCTCACTACTTAAATCCAGTCATATGTCCGGTCATAATACGTCTGTACTGTAGTGACCGCAGTGAACTATCAAATACTGTCACATATGAACTTTCTTATTGTTGCGAACATACGGTTACCATACCCCGTAAACGTACTTCCTACCTATGCGTACCGTTTAGCATCAGATACAGTCCTGCAGACTTCATGGCATCAGGAAATGTGGTATCCAACTGGTCACCATTCTATTAGAAATGTAACGTGAGACGGTTCGGCTAGGACTCTGCAATATTCTAATAACTACCCAAAATCTGTCCCTTGAAATACTGAACTGGAGTCGTGAAAATGGAAACTGACAAATGAAGAACATGCACAACTGCCACATTCCATTGCACCACAACTGATTATGCTTTTAGCTATTATGATAAGGAAGAACTGGAAGGCCTTTCACCCACTTGTCATTCAGACGTGGATCAAATAAGAATGCGGTGTTAATAGGAACCACTCTCGCTGGAAGCTTATTCCCCTTATCCGCTACTCGATTTGAGGAAAAATTTGCTTGTATGTCTGAACATGCACTGTTACGCTTCAGTCACCATCATAATCGTCACCATCACCATCATCATCGTCATACAGACCAATAGATCAGTTTTACTCACTGGTGCTTAACTGCCACCTATTTGAAAATGTCTGGTTATTACATCACTTGTGCCTTTGAGAATTCTGAAGGTTTCATTCCGGATCTTCTGTAATCCCTCTCCTTCTCACGGGCTACTTACCCTGGCGTTGTTAGTCGATCAGGACAAGATACTTTCAAAACCTGTGTTAAATGGTTTCGAAAGCTGTTGTACCCTGTCAATACACTAGATATCCTTACACAAACAGTGTACTTGTGCTTGTCGTAACACCCCAGATGCAGCTAAACTATAGTTTTGTAAAGCTACAAAAATACTTCCTGTCTCCTGTTAGACAGCACACACTGAGTTGAGACACTAAAATCACTACTGATCAACACTCCGTGTATGTCTTTTTTCTACGTACGTGCAGACGAGGAAACCAGACACCTCTGAAAGTTTTGAGCTACCTGTTACCATTTGTCCCATTTAGAATACAACCTCGCTACTACCTTGAGGTCTTGTGTCGATTCGGCTCGATTCGTTCAGACTGCAACCAGTAAATCATCTGAGACGTTACAAGATCGTTTACAAAGAAGAAGAACAGTGGATGACTCGAAGTAGACTCTTGCAGGATAACATTAAGTGGTGTGCCTACTTCCGAGGCACCATTTCCAACCTACACGTTAAGACTGTGTCGTTGAGGAAAACTTTTACCCAATAACTCAGTTAGCTGAACATAACACAGCAGGCTAATTTGTGGATGAGGTAACAGTGAGTTGATGAATCGAAGACGTCACCGAAATCCTGGTAGCATACCTCGACCTTCTTACCTTCGTCTAATCTTCTTGTCACTTTACGCACGAGATATAGGATGTGTGAACAAACAAGAGTTCTTATTCGAGAAAACGTGTTGTGGAGAGTTCAGAAGACGGTTTTCAAACAGATGCAAGAAAACTGTTCCTTATTAGGTTTTCCAAGCGTTTTCCAACAAGATTTCTCAGGACCACTGGTCAGTAATTCCCTTGTTTGGTTCGCGAATCTTCCATGTGAATACTAACCACAGTAACTACGCACCGCTCATCTGGAATCCTCCTCTCTCCCAAGTATGTTATAGAAGTCTGTTGTGAGTGAAACGACAAAAGTTCCGCGACTGGCTCAAGTACATTAGTTTCCTCTCTTTAAGCTGTAGCTGGTTTACCTCTTTTTTCCATGATACATGCAACACGTACCATCGGGTTGTAGGTGAGCATTAAAACGTTTTGCATTTGTCTTAGGCGCCAAACCTACCTCGAAGCGATATTTTGCCGGGCATCTGGTCTTGCAAGCCTCGTTTCCATCAACTGTATAAGAGAACTGTGTACTATGGCTTCTGGTCTTGTAATCTTTTCAACACGTAATTCTCTTAATGAGTGCTCCACTTAACAGCAGTCTTCATAGGAGCGGACGACTTCAAAATTCTGTTGTTCCCAGAGAAGCGGCTTGAGTTTAATAATTTATTCATCTTTTTCCATTCATTCTTGAACGAGTGACTCGCACCCGTAGATACTCACATCATGCTTCGCGCCGTTTCTGAAAGCAGTGGCGTGTCCATTCGACCATAGTTGTGAACGAGCTTTTACATAGGTAACGTTTTCTCTGCACGAACCTAGAAGCTCAGTGCGCAGTGATTGTACTTCTTTAAAAGTGCTTCACATTTTACGTTCATAATTTTCTGTTTGCACCTAGTAACCAGAAGACCTAGCACAGATGACGCACGTCCGTTTCCGTGCCAGTACCGGAACCTGGTATAGGCCTGAATGTGTTGGCTTCATGTATTAGAGTGTGTGTAATCCAGGAATATTTCTCCTGAAGTACTGCTATTTACTGCCTTTATGATCGCCTATTCTGTAGCTAAAGATTTTATAATTAATCAGATGCCTGTTTTCTTCAATGTTGGCGACTGATTCTTTGTGGACGGTGAAAATAAGCAGTTTCCTACTGCCTCCCTAGATGTAGCAAGGGGATGCCTGTAAGTGTGCGAGACTATGGGCTGCTGAGGACTGGGCTGCCGAATCGAGAGCATCAGAACATCTTTGGTCTGAGCGGCGCTAACTAATCTGAATTAACTGGAAACAATACTCTTCGTATATTAAAACGGTGTTTACGAGTGCTGCTGGGCAACCAGTGTTTTGCGTTTCAATTGGTCCGTTCGTTTTTACGTTCATACTGTCTTGCAACTCGGCTGTTTAAATCCGGCACGCGTTCGAACAACCTATTTTAATGACCACTTCTTGTAAACACAATCGATGCAGCAGCTGATTGCCGTTTTTGATTGACTGGCGCCGATCGACTATGATTCTACCTACGTAAGCTTGTGCATTAAGTCTTATTGCCTGAACCTCCTCCAGTCAGGAAACTGCTTCAGTCTAAGCTCATTGCATGGACGCGCTCTACAGGACCAAGTAAGCAATATCTTTTAGATTCTTGAGGGACTGAACACAAAGGAAGCAGCCTTTAAACACTTTCTTCATAGGCCAAAAATAGGAAAATTACGTCCGGGATTTTCATGCGCCTGTCCTCGGAGTAGCCGTATGGATCTGACCCGCAACATCTTGATAAAGTAGACCCTTTTGTCTACAAATAGCTGACTTATATTGATCACCAATAATGATTCACGATTCAGCGAGAGCCGATTCAGCTTTTCACTAGACTGATATGTTGGCTAACATCCTCATACATTGCTGAAGACCTGTCGAAGTATTTTGTTTTCTTGGGTGACGGACTCAGCCAGTTCGAATGTACCTGACAGTGCACGAACAGCTTCATTCGCACATGCAATAACGACTTCGATCATATCTTCTTTTAAAACGGTGTGCGAGTCAGTCAATCGTGAAGGTGCATCTGCTGGACCAAAGCCAGAAGTACACCGGTATTGGAACTCGAAATCATAAGTGAACAACGATGTAGTTCCTTCTTGTATTCGAACAGCTGAGTATATTAAAATACCCTTATGGTGTCAAAAATAGAAGGTAGCGGTTCGTGGTATGTTGGTAACGTGGAGCATCGACCGTAAAACCACGCGTACAACTTTTTCACAGCGTACATAGTTGCTAAACCTTGCTTTGTTTTTTGCTCCTTTTTTTCAGCAGATACAAACTTTTGTACTGCATGCATGAGAACTTTTCAGAACCGTTAGGACAAACGCGAGTAACTAGGGCACCCACGCCACAATTTTAAGCATCTGCCAAGACTGTGATTTTCGGTTCAGGAGCAGAATGATAGCTGGCTAAGTTGCACGCGAATTCCGTGCGTGGCAAGTAAGAAAAGACTGTAGAATCTCATTAGACTCAGGAAAGACCCAAAAATTGTCGGATTCGTAGGCTGTAGGAGATTGTGAATCGCATCACGTTAGCCGAATGAGATCGACTACCGTTCTGGTGGATTTCATTGCCAAATTGACTGACTGATTTGGAAAAAACACGCTTATCTGGAGGCGGATGAATCCCAAAGTCCTTCCTCCTCTTTAACATACAATCCAGTACGTCAGATGAATCATCCGGATTCTTACTGATCATCGGTATATTATTTGGGTATTCTGCTGCGCCTGAAACGGTAACATTGTAGCCGATACTTCTTTAGAAATTGTCAGGTTTGTCAATACCAAATGACATATCAGAATTGCATGATTATTGGTTAAAATCTGTTTTCCGCCCTGATACTTCCTCGTGATGCGCCATCAACTGTTCCACATGCGTTGTGTGCGTGCCTATCGATCAATCGATAACCAATCGGATAGGCTATCTTATCGACCGCAGGAACCAAACGCACACACGTCTGCTGCTCACACATTGCGTTATATCTTACGTTGGATTGACTATTCTGTACCAGCTTATCTTGTTGATGTTGCTGTTGCAATAGATCGTATCATTAGTCCATAACCATCTTCTTAAGCGGTAGGCATAGCTTGCTGTCACCAGTCTTGATTTGGGAATAGGGGTCAGATGGGTCCAACTTAATGAAAAACGCTTTATATCTTTGAGAATATCTTTCAGAATTGTAAGTAAATTATATTTTTACGACAGTGGACACTGATGTGTTTCTAAGACAGTGGAGTAGTCAGCACAAATACGCACTGAACTGTTTGATTTGTTGACGACTTCTGCTCGAGCCGCATACCATGAGTAGCCTGTTGGTATTATGATTCATGAAGATTTAACTTCTTTCAGCTCCGGTCACTCAGTATTGTAAATGCACGCGGTACTGGACATTTAGCACAGAACACAGGTCTGAACCTAGGTTGAAGGTTTAGTGTGACTTGAATTTAAGTGCAGCGACCAAAACCTGTACCGAACACTTTTGCATGATACCTCTCTAACTTCTCAGTAAACTCTTTTAGTGAACAAAGCCAGACGTGTGAGCTTGAGAAGCATGCACATGATTGCGGATACTGCTGCGAGACAAGCTGTATAATCCTAAGTCCACTCCCTTCATGTTCCAGACTGCTGAGACTGATAAGTAGCGAGTCCGTTTAATTGGTTTTCCAGTGTAAAACAAAAGCTTTCTATTTCCAAAATCTGTTGGACCAAACTACTCGAAACGCTTCATATCGCATACCTTGGGTTAGAAACGAGTCTTTCTGCTGATCCTCGACAGTCCCGAGAATGTAGGGTAAAATCCAGCGTAGCCTCTAACTGCAGACAGGCTTTGCGACCGTCAATCAGCAATTAAGTAAACATGCTACGGGTTTCGACGTTCAATTTAAAAATGAACAGTAAACTACTGAAATGACTCCTCGGTCTTTTGAAAATCGGACGAACGATTTATGTTTCCCGTTTGTTTTAGGTCGAGAATTGTCTTTATGGATTTTAGTCAGAATATTTCAGTGGGAGTTTAAACCGTCTCAGTAAAGTTCAACGGTTCACAGCCATCCACGCGAAAGTGTTCACATTACGTCTGGACCACGTCACGAAGGTGATATCTGCTGCAGAGTCGACGAAGAATTCTATTGTATTGTTTAACTTTGTTCCTGCTTCAGTACTGTCGAAAGTGGATGGAGTCGTAGTAGATAAAGCCTCCCTGAAAATAGCCAAATTAGTATAAATTTCTTTCGTAGGCTTGTCTTCAAATGGTCAGAAGACAGCTCGGTGTTAATTGTGTTGCGTTCTCCAATGACTACACGAATAATGCACTCACTGGCCACATATACTTGGTTAAGAAATTGATAGTTTCACATATTGCAAGACAGACAAAAAAAGGTGATCACGTGCAGCGTTGCGGTAAAATTATTGCGGATATTAATAACAGTGCGACACTGTGGGCGGCAAACTAATGGAAGACAGACCACTAATAAGCCAACACGAAAAATGGAATAGTTCGCTAGTTAGAGATAATATGGTCGAAGAAAAAAGGTCGACTCTTACACTGAGGTACTCAGAATTGAATATAACTGTTAATTTAATTCGCCTCCTGTTTTGTCGAATTCACCTGTGGGGCACTGTGTCAACTGTTTTAGTAAGCACAAAGAAAATGGTATAATTTTTACAACACACCTTAACCTTCTTAAACGCACCTATTCTAATGTGTTGTTGACTGGATTCGTACTGTACTACAGTCTGCACTTACCGTGCCAACTACACAACATATGTCTTTGAACCAAATCGTTCAAGTGGTTCATGCTCGCAACGAGACATACAATGTGTTTCAGCGCTGCGAACGACAGGCGAATCCACAGTCACGGCCCAGCAGCGGTCAGTTCACATTTTTTGCCGCGGTGGCCGAAGTTGGACAGCCTAAGGCGGTAATTCTACGCCGAAAGCGCATTCAAACTTCCGAAGTTGACCTGCAGCAAGACGAGGATCATCAGTCGCGGGTAGATAACTTCGCGGAAGTGGCACAGCGATGCGAATTGGTCCTATTCGACGAGACCTGTGCACGTTTTCCGTTAACACTGTGGAATGACGAGTGGATACACACAGCATTTACTACGTTTATTCCTTATGTGAGTCTTTAGTTAGTACAACTTTTACATGTATTCAATACTTGAATCAACAACAAGTTCACCTTAATTTCATTTAATGTTTTGAAACAAGCACGCAGATAACGTAAGGACCGTTTGTTCGGAAAATCAGCACATGAGGTATGCGCTTTGACACCACAGCAAACAAACACATTCACTTACACATAACATTGATTCAAGAAAGTCACGGATGCCAATACCTAGCCATGTATGGAAACACTATTTCATGCCATAGTGCGCTCCTGTTTCTTCTATTTTCCCCCGGGGTACTTAAAGTACACGCCCTTACCTGACTAATCAGTAGTAGTGTGAGTGATATACTGCGATCGTTCATTCACACTACACTCCTCTTCCCGTAAAGACTGCTATCGCCTCGGCAAAAGTCGTTCTGACTTTCTTTGTTTTCCTGACGATCCGCGTATCGGCCTCATTGACGATGACATACTACATATGCATTCTATTCTGTTTGGGGTGTCATACCATCTGCATATCCGGCTCCCGTGAACTCGATGCTGATAATAATAATAAAATATTCGGGGCTGCGACGTTCCACTACTTCATACGGTCCCCTCCACCTTAACAGAAACCTCCTACATTCGTGTTCTGTTGCACTGAAACTCCATTGGTCTCCATACTTAAGCTTTGAGCCAGGTTCAAACACACTACCTCCAATCGATAACTTTGCAGTTAACTGTTCCACGGCGACCTCCTGTGCGCCTATCAGGCTGTGGTTGGCTAATCTCCAACCTTCTGCTAATTCACGCGTGCTCATCCGTCGGTCTCCCCATAAAGCCAATTTTCTGATCGACTGGCAGACGTGGCACACGCCCATACATTAGCTCGAACGGCGACGTCGTTTCTTCCTGAGGCGAACAGCAAAAAAATGGTACGATTTTCCCAAGCTCCTTCCTTTCGCCGCCAACCACTCCTTGATTGTGCGATTGTTTTTTCCGTCAGTCCATTTGATTGGGGATGATATGGCGTCGTGCGAATTTTCTTGATTCCCAAGGCGCTCCAAACAGTTCCGAAACTCCTCACTTTCGAAGCACTGGTTTTCATCAGTCAGTATGCTTCATGGTATTCCGTGATCTGCAACGGTATTTTTCTTCACCGCCCTGTACTCAAAAATCAATCTGTTTGACTTTTATTCACTGTTTTCACTGACCCAAAGTACCCCATGTCACACACTGGGTGTCACAATTTTAACTGAAGTAACAGACACTCCTTGCGACGGCCGGGTTTTGTGCTTTGAAGAGTGGAAGCAAAGGGACTTAATATCTCAGCGACAGAAGTGTTATATTCTTAATTAACTTTCAGCTACCTTTAGTTTAATTACCGTCTATGAAACCGTGTTTCTAGGCTGAGAACCAAACAGGCTTATGGTAAGTTAGCATGTCGATCAACGTTTGAAGTGTCGTCATTAACACACGCAAATTTGACTGACACCATAAGAGTATAGCAATTCCTTGAAAGAAGTAGTAATCCTCGTTTAACACGTCGTTGACTCTGCCAATCTTGCTTCCGATTTGTTTACCCAAAAATTCGCACCACGTTTAAGTAAACCGTAGTGAATATTTATGGTTCCCTTTCGAACTGTTGTTTGAAGAGAAAACTTAGAGTTCCCACATACAACTTCGGCCCGATTCATGCGGAAGCTGTTCTTTATTTATACTTTTGATTCTACTACTTATTGATAGTTTAGTTTAAATAAAGGCGATAAAATTTATAATCCCGTTTACCAATAGGTAACAGTGCTATCGATCATCGATTGCCCTGTCCGATATGATGACTACCGTCGTGGCGTGGTGGCTGTGCCAAATTCAAAAACTCTCATTATAGTAGCTCCGGAATGTTCGGAAGCTAATAGACTCAGTCAGTATGCCAAACACCGGGCCAAAAGTCCAAGGAATGCTTCAGGTTTCGATCCGGACAAAGACAGGGAGAGGGATATACGTTTCACCCAACCACTGCCTAGTCTGCTGAAGCGTGCCCCACCAGAGGTAATTTTGAATATTTGAAGTCTCTTTTATCTAGTCCTTTCTGGACAAAATTTAAGAGGAATGTTTACCTTGGCAGACCGAGAATACGTTAACATACAGAAGTTATCTACCATGTTAACGTTGTAACACGTGAAACTATATGTCAACATAAAGACTGAGTCGTTGATGGATGATAACCTGCCGTTATCCACTGGGTCGCAACTCGAGTTTTTTCTAGTGCTGTTGCTAAATATTTTATATAAACGATGTGTCCATAAGCTGAATTTCCAATAATACTAACGCTAATAATACTAAACGATCCGCGACTATCTTTGATTGTATTTTCTACTTTTGTTGTTTCGGTTGTTTTAATTAGCTACGTGAGTGTTATTACGTGTTTATTGTAAGCTGATCACCATTACATCTAATCACATACTTCTCATCAGCAAGCTTCCACCTAAAAGCGAACGTTAACAAGCGCCAAACTTAAATCAGATAACAGTTTTTCAAAGGGACTGGTTGGATTGGTTGCCTGATTGAGGAAGTTGCCATCAATTGTGTACGGTAATTTTTTATGTTAACTAAAATCGCCGGCCGCTGATAAATAGTCAGAATATACTTATTTAAAGATAAGTATTCTGTTCCTATGATAAAGCTTCAGAGGTAAGCTACGCTACACCAAACGTAAACGCCTATTCTCCTACTCACTTATGTACAACATCCGTCTTCACTTATTATCATAATGTGACCGAGTCCAGCCACAAGGTTCCCAAGAATTCCAATTTATAGCAGATCAATCGGTTTAGACAACGTCGATAAGAAAATTGTAATGTTGAACTTTCCACTTACAAACGTGCTACTCCAACCAGTTACTGGGTATTTATATGACCCCCACTTATATGTATATATATATATAGCTCTTTCTTACATCCTGTAGAATACCTTGACTTCATCACCTCTTGTGTGTATGGAAATTTCTGGCTATAATTTAAAGAGACGACGCATGAACAGATTAACGGTCTGGTAACAGGGGCTGTCCGGATCCCACACCAGCGAAAAGGTTTCTAGTGATGATGGAAAAGCGGTGGTCACTAGATGCATGACCTACATTTACCAAGGATTAAAGCAACAAAGTAAGCAACGGAAAATAACGGTGAGGTATCTGTGTGCTATGGGCAGGTGGATATTTATCTCATGCACGTATTTACAAAAGAATCAAGTGTAGATAATGACAGTGCACTCTAAATCTATGCTTACGTCGTACGAACTCAGCGCTTCAAACCACCGTTTTCATGTTTTGTATAGGTATAGGTGGCCTCGACCCCCTTCCCTAATAGATGTGTCCGAATTGCAGACCGACCCCTGATTTCCCAAACTAAACTATGCTGGTGGGACCCAACATGATCGATACAGCTGTCCACAGAAACCTCCATCAACCCTTTCTGGAGCCACGGTGGGTGATCATTCGCTTATACGCCAACGAAAAACAGGAAAAGAATAGCAGTAGATGAGGAAAGTAGTGCTAGCATGATTAGATTAAACTTGCCTACTGTGCAAAACCACTCAAAACTTGGTGATTAGCTCCTTAGCCCAGAAAAAAAACGTTAATGGAAGTGATGCATTTTTCATGCTCAGGATTGTTAGGATCCGTCAGCTGGGACGAGCAGAGCCAACACTCGACATATGATGTCCAACATACGTGTATCCAGTTGTTATGGCAAATGGACAGACTATCAACAACCTTTAGTTTAGCCAGCACTACGACCAGTACAATCTGGCCGTTTGCGTTGCACAAACTCATGACCAGCTGTCGTCAGCATACCGTAGAGCTAAGCAGACAACTCAGTTTGTTGTACGCGTTTCTGTCGATTAGGTTATCATGCAAGATGAATACAGCGCGTGTCCGTTCACTTCACTAGCTAGAATGACCGTAGTCTCCCCAGCTCATTTGTGAACGTAATTCATGCATCTACTTGCTGCGATCGTAGCATGGTGAACACAGACCAATGGGTTTATACCATTGCCGTATATAGATCATCTGCATGGCGAGGCAAAACCCTCTTTGAAATGCATCGTGTTCTAAATCCACTTGTGTGTTCC
The DNA here is from genome assembly GCA_014220965.1 of Paragonimus kellicotti. Taxonomy (NCBI): domain Eukaryota; kingdom Metazoa; phylum Platyhelminthes; class Trematoda; order Plagiorchiida; family Troglotrematidae; genus Paragonimus; species Paragonimus kellicotti. Next base: position 196,189 of record LOND01000096.1, on the reverse strand, counting down.
AGTAGTTTTTGTGTCTTCCTCATCCTCACTCCTTTCAGTTAAGGTTCGGTTAGATGAAAACAAACGAATTTTAAAGATTTATGCTGTAGTAAATGAGAGGTCGGCTAGTTGTCAAATGTCTTTTCAGTAGATTCTCCGTAGTACGAACATGGATTCACATTTCAAACGATCAACAATTCTTCAGTGTTACCGTTAATTTCAATCAGAAATTAGTGCCAGCGGAACTGTGGAAGCATGTTGTAACTACCGATAAACTAGGAAAAAGCATACAGAGGACATGTCGTAAAATGTCATTATTTCATTTATACCTATCAGTTGCTATCGTAAACTCAACACAGTTGACAAGAATGCGATCACCCCAATAGTGGGTGAACAAACATAGTACATGTTACTGGTAAGTGGTAGAGGGTTTGGTCGATGTAAGTTGAACATCATGCAACTGATCGCGGCTGTCGCATTCCCAAAGACGTCTTGTTCAGCCCTATTCGGATAGAAACACTTCAGTTCCGTTTTCGTTAGGGTCTGTCAGTAATGCATATCCATGCCAATGCCGGGACTGAGGCTCTGGTCACGCTTTCGTGAAGCAACCGTAGTGACCACGGCTTCCACTGACCTCATATTAGATACGACAGAACTATCACACGAAAACTCTTAGCTACATTAGCGTGTTAGTAATGTTGAGATTGTCCGACCTCCTCCAGAGAAGACAGCGACTGTTCTGTTGACTCCAGTCGATGAAACCACTACTGGGACTGCTCTGCAAGTTAAAATCGCGGAAATCATTGGAACTGCTGAGCGATATTTTTGATTACTGGTAAGTGGTCGCAATTGTCGCATTTCCATAGACTCTCACGGTTGCCTCATGAAAGCGTGGCTGGAGTTCTGATTCCGGCCGTGGCGAGGACGCGGACTACAGACTAGCGATAACAATAGCCACAGTCGAGTTTAGTACCTGTTTTCAAAATCTGGGCTATCGTAACCAGTAATTTTTCTGACCATTTATATGGGTTTACACTTGCAGCTATGCTTTTAGATGTCATAGACACAAGTGTCTCATGAGGCACGTATCACGTAGTATAACACTTGAGGGTGAGGGGATTGTCTCACTGTATTCACCAATGGAGCAGGTAAACCGGTACTTAAAGCACACTGGTACAAACACCTACATGGTCACCCAAATGGTCCACCACTAAGGATGTACCATGCCAAAAACGTCGCAATGAGCTACTCTTGGAGGTGATGAGCATCGTAAAACATCGTGCAGTGAAATTCGAAAGACAAAGAGTTTTACTACGTGAACGACTATCCTTATGCGTGTGACGCGCCCAAAACGGCAAAATCGGCAACCTTTTCATCCATGATGTTGTTTTAAAAAATACGGTTCAAAGCGACGTGAACACAAAACGTCAACCCAGGTTACCAACTTTGTAACTCACCTTGTGTATTGGGCACAAAACCCACGTGAACACTTCATGTCCAGTTGAAGCTATCCTGATCAAATAAATTCTGCAGTCATCGCTGAATACGGTCCGTCCCACTTCCAACAGAATGAAGATTTGCGTTAAAATTTTCCGAAAGTAAAGCTCTCGTACCGGCGGAACCTTGTGGAACATGTGTGTAGGGAAGGGGACCTTATGTGACACTTTTGTACAAGATGCGAAATTTCCGTCAGCTTCTTATAAGTTTACATAAAAAGTAGTTCTCAGTAGTTCGCAGCTTGTTGATACGTCTCCCCTGAAGATAAACCTCCTACAGACACAATAGCATTGTCAGTTTCTGGAAATTTACTAACTAACTTCGTGAGACGACTCGAAGACAAAGGAACTCAAGCGTCGTGCGGGAATTCAAAATGTTTTCGAAAAGAGGGCAGTGTGGTAGACAGTTTAGGCGCAAGGAATGCTAAGTCCATGCTTCGTCCTCCGTTTGACTTCTGAGACGTAGACGGTAGGGTCATAAACTTGGTTTCTATCCACTCGACGATCGGTCATATGAATTTGCCTGTGGATAGCAAGTTGGGAAAACTAGTTGCCGAGTTGATAAAACCCAGTTCATCTGGATCGACCCGACTCACCACGGGTTGACACTTTTTCGTTAGCTACGACTAGAGATGCACAAGTGCATTGGAATGTGCGTGTTTCATTCCGCTATGCAGATGATATGTGGTAAATGTTGGCCATTTACACCTCAGCAATGATATTTTACTGTTCGCGAAATCGTAAATATTATGCATCAGTGATAGTTCCCTGGTTAATTGTATGAGAATCATTTAGTATCAAGTAACAACAAATAATGATAATGTTGGAGTCCGACCTCTACTGCACAAACACGTAAACCAATTTCCTAAAAGTCGGGCTAACGTGTTCACACGAATCGACTAAAAGTAGAGGATATTGGTAGAAAGTTAACAGCCAGCATCGTATATCGTGATCTATTTCTACAAGAAGAAGGACTTGTGAATTCTTATAGAAGGAACATATTAGTCATTTGTCCATATATCATCCAAATGTGACCGGTTGTTAAAACTCTTGAGTTATCGGTCACTAGCAACTTTTTAGTGCGATGGCTGGCGGCATAATTTCAGTCTGGTAATATGTAGTACCGTGGTTTCGTAGGGTAGCCGGCAACATTTGAAGCACTAACCAGTATGTCTTCTTGCAATTTTTGTAATTTGTTCCTAGTGTACATAGGCAAGGCAATTTGATTACTGAGTATGCATAAAAGTAGTCAAAAGTGTGCAAGGGTGAATGCAAAGTTTGCTGCTGTCTTCTCGTTGTCAGTAAGAGGGAGTTAGAGACGTAATACATATGTGGCATATTGGCTACTTTTAGTTGGTCATACCAGCCGGTTGCCTGCTCACTGTCTGGCCTACTGATGGTTCCTAGAATGCTCATCGTTGTCGGTTGCCTCCATGCACATGTCATAAGAGCTACTGAACGACTTCATTCATTGTTGCGTTTGCAGAATGTACATCTAATTAGTAGTGATCCATTTATTACTGTCCTTTTCGCTGTAGGTGACGAAACGTTCTACTGTTTTTCTGTTTAACTTCGTTAAGTTAAAAATCCCTATCCAAACCCTGAAGAACAACTTAGCAGCAGCAAGACTTCCGTCCCACGTCTGATTGAGAATTATTGTGATATTAAAGGTGACACAAACGGAACAGGCCAGAACAAGTCCTCATTAGTGAGTCCAATCAGTACGGGGATTGACAGGACACTGAATACAAAAGGGGAGTATATTTCATTATAGATATAAACTCATTTACAATTTAGTTGTACCGTTTTATTTCCGATTCATCAGGGTCCGTAGATCAGTACTCGTGTTAAGAACATTAACCTGAACTGTGCAGTAACTCAGTCTGCCACAAACTCCTAGATGGCATCATAATTTTTCGGAGTATTTTAGGGTAAGTAGTATGTGTTTAATGGTCAAAACTCACCGGAATCACACAACCGGTTTCGTGGCTGCTGGCACTGGTGAGGTATGTATACCCGGTGAACTTCGATCACACATCCTATTATAGGAACGGCAAATGCTGCACATTTCCAGTTATTGCTCTTAACATCGGCACTGATCTAAGGCTTCAACTCAATCTGAGATAAAACGGTGCTACAGATATGTCAATATCTACAACCTCCAGCATTTGCCGTTTCTATATTGGGATGTGCGGTCAGAGTTCACCGGGTACACATGCATGCTGAGTGGCAACAACTACGAGACCGGTTGTGTACTTTCGGCGAATTTCGACCCGTAAACAAAGACTATTTACCTTACCATATTTTATAACATGTTTTATAAAACCCTTGTTAAAACAACCCGTCACTTTGATTGCTGTAGAACTGACACAGTATTTTATACGACGCTTCCAAGTAGACACTACTGTCGGTAATTATAAATAAACGCAGTTCCTTTGTATGTTGTACGGTTGCAGATCTAGTGACAGTCAAATCGAAAAAGTGCTTCATGGAATAGGCTGCAGAGTAACCTCTCATATAACTTCGGAATCGCTATGTCTGTCGCAGTAAAAGCTTACATTGAGGAAAGAACTGAAAGTTAACTGATAAAAGTGCGCAAACACGGACTTAAATAAATGGGTGATTCTGTTGTAGGATAAATAGTTCGTGAAAAATTGCAAGGTTGAAGGAACGACTCATAGAAAACCTGTTGATGTATAAACCACAGGTCAATAACTGATCAGAAACAACGAAGTCAGCGAGTAGAATAATAAAAAATGCGCTTGAAAAAGAGGTGTGCTTGAGCAAGTGACACAAACTAATGGGATATTTCACGAAGGTCAGAATAAAAGTTCCGATGAAAAGCCAACCCAGTGTGTGGCAATTATAGCTTGACGAAGTTGTATAATACGAAACGGGTGTTGTGAAATATTTTAAACAAATAACAGAAAGATGCACACTGCGCCATTGACAGGCTATCAGAAATGTCCCACGATCAAGAGAAATTGCTGAAAAGTAAATTCTGGAGCCTAGATTTTCTCGCGATTTGGTCTCATCTGAAATTATGAAATTTGCTCCGCTACTTATAAGTGACAATTTCAATGCCCAACGCTGGCGTTGGTGGATTCCCACCGTGAACTGTTGATAGATCGTGCTTGGGCAGGCAGTATGCTAAATCGTTTGGTGGATTCCATATAAAACAGTGGATTAGGCGGGTAATTGAATCCGAGTGTAAAACTTCTGAGCTTCTGGTGTGTGTTCGTTCCTAAACTGGTAGAGCGTTTGCCGCGTTTGGGCACGCTGTTTCTATCGTCGTGTCGAATCCATGCAAAGTCCATATTTTCAGTAGTTGGGTCGCATTTAAAACTCTGGGATATTTAATTGAATAGGAAGTTAATCTGTCGGTTGGCCCGAAGGAGGGGAGGTTTGGGTGAGTGAAACCACCTTTCAAACCTCACAACTAACAAAAATCACGTCCGAATATCTTGATGTTATTTTGATCGTTATATAATTTTCATGAATCTGTTGTGTATACTCGGACTTTGATAGTTATCAGTAGTCACATAAACAGACAAGAAGCACCGAAATATTATACACCTACAAGACGAATTGTGGGAGAACGACATCTCGCTAATACATAGGTTTCGTTCTGACACTCCGCCAAAAGCAGCGATAATATGCAAAAGTTATTATAAACTGCAATTGACAAAAATGAGGTCAACGTGCCATGTACTTGTGAGCTAAAGACAATTCACTAATCACGGTCAAGTGACATCTACAGTCAGCCACTGTGACAGCGTGAGAGTTGTAACAAGTGTTCGGCTGAAACCAATGAAACGTGAAGACAACCGCGTGAGACAAACTCTGCTATCTGTGATATAATGAAGCATTCTGTGATTAGCTTAGGGCTTTCGAGGGATAATTTGCAGTTCTATGCACCGTAATTGTGTCGAAAAGAAATCGAAACAAGGACGGAGGTTTGTGTTTGGATCTGGGAAATGGCCTCTCTTGAGTCCTAAATTCCTAGAGAACCTCCACCGCGCATAAAGAGGGTGATCTCGCAGGGCAACTCTTCTTGTGAGGACTGTTCAGAGGATTCCTTTATATGTGTATAAATATTTGTTTTGTCACTAAAATGAGTTGGCAGAGATTAATAAGTGAACACCGTTTGCACTGCATTGAACAATTGCAAAATCTTTTTCCAGTTGTACGTTTTGTTTGGATTAGGTCAGAGGTTTAGTGTCTACACGAAACTCTGAAAAATGCAGAGACAAGGTTCCATAGTTTCTTATATTGTTGACAGCAGTTGGTAGATACAGTTAATGCTGACAGGCATTTGTAAGCCTTTTGCATTTGCATTAAGCCGTAATCAGGTTTAGGCCCAAATGCTGGAAAAGCACTTTTTGTTAATTAACCATTCCAATGACGATGAAACCCATTTCATTATTGTTTTCATTTCCAATGCGGTTTCAGGTATATGATATTCCACTGACAAGCATACATAATATTATGACAATACGAGAACTGAAGTCAGGAAAAAGTAAGTGTGCACACACTGTTAGATATCCTCACCAAATCTGGTACGTATGAAGTCAAACAGTTTAATCATTGTGCATAACATGTTTTTAATGAAAGGATTATGAAAAACACAGTGTTAAGGGCGAGTTGTGGTGCTCAACATTTCAATCAGGAGTGTTTTACTCGAAATCATTTTAACAAAGAAACAGAGACTACGTAAGGTCTGCTGTGGTCAGTTCAACCTGTGTTACCTCTGTTTTGATCCACATAATATACATTGGATGGAATTTGCGTTCTTCCCTGTCACATAAGGTTATCTTTTGCTGTTGAGCCATATATTCGGATATTATGTCAGGATGTACAAAGAGGAAGATTTGGGAATGGAATGGCAGAAATACCACAGAGCATTTCGTTTAGGAAAAGCCCGGTCATTATTTTACACTCCATAATAATGTTACTGGAGAGTATAGAGGAATGACTTTGCAAGCTTCTCACCCAAGCATTTCAATTACTCACACATACCACACATGAGCTGTGATTGCTAGCTAGATAATCTCTACCAATCTGTCTGTACGCACCCATTCCTTCATCCATGTGGTTATCATATTTTATACGTAGCCGACGAGGACTAACGAATTGTTGATCAAGCATGCATCTTACGCAACAATTCTGGCTTCAATCAAGTAAAGCTTCAGAGTTGATTTATCTTAA
>LOND01000096.1:160207-189406 GCA_014220965.1 Paragonimus kellicotti | reverse complement strand
TATGGCGCGATGAGTCCAGCTGTACTTCATTTCACCGACTCCAGTTGGGTTCTTAACTAGTAGGATCTGTAGAATGTAGGTAACCCGTTCATAGATAAATAATAGAATGCTATAGCACGGATACACGGCACAAACCGCAATACTGATACAGTTATCATCATCATCATCATCATCATCATCATCATCATCATCATCATCATCATCATTATTGGCATCGACAGCAATACCTCACAGGTCCATGCTGATAAGCGATTGCTGTACTCGTTAGGAAGAAAAGCCCTACATTATTGAGAAAGGATAAGGAATAAATGGAACACTAATTCCAGGTTTGTGTACCTTACCTCAAAACTCAGGCTGTGCTTGCTGGGTAAACAGTAGTGCTGCAACTGAATGTAAGACGACACCTGCTATTCAACTTCATTTTGCCCTTCGGTTCGCTAACTTTAGTAACTATCCCTGTCCTTGAAATCTCCGGTATTATCAAATATCTTACTGATTTTCACTTTCAATCCAGTCCTGAAAAATTGTTCTTAAAAGCCTCACCTAAAACTGTTCCAACATACATCATATTCTGATTGTGCTGTCACACACCACATTTGCGGTATGATCCTCAAATTCCCCCTGCAGCACTTGATTCAGAATAAAGTCGAAAGCATCCAACTTCAAAAGTTTAATAAAGCGAGGGTGTTTCGAGAAACCGACTTCTTTTAATCGTCGGTATACTGTAAGCGAATTATGTAATAATCCTTCGCAAGCGCAACTATGCGTCCGGCTTGGCAGTGGGCGGTCTAGACATCTCACACCCACCATACTTCACGGACGCATGTGTTGCATGCACTGTTATACCCTCGATGTAGAAGGAAGATAACTCTATGTGACATATGCCTCACCGCGCTGTTCTATCCAGACAGTGCTCCAAGATAAGGCGGATTTCTGTAATATTCACTTCAACTGGGAATCTGAGTCTCAAATTTTCATTTAAAGGAATCCCGATTCCATGCGGAAACATTAAATTTACTTGTTTTTGTGTGTTGTCATAAAGGTTAATCCATGTTTTATCTTCCGAGCTTCTAGCGACAGTGTGAACTGTCGAACTGACATCATCCAACAATGTATCTGACGAGTCATAATGGGTTGGCGTAAAACTTTTCAGCTGAACAAATGCATTAATTCTGTCATCAAGGTAAATCTTACAGAGTTTCAAGGTCTGTTTTGTCGCACCTTATAGCATGCAAAAACTGTCAGTAAAAGCTCACGGGTTGGACTCGCACCATATCCGCTGTCGGCTCCTCCTGATTGCCTTGAATTCTGATCTAACGGAAACGGGTTAAACATTGTTGCGTCCAAACTTATAATGGGACTTCTGACACCGTTGTATTCCAAATTTTATTTCAGTACACCAGCAGTGCGAGTAATGCGACTTGTTTAGTCGTTTGACTGAGTAGTCAACTAACCTGTGTAAGCACAATCACTCACAGACAACGTTGGTTTTAAATGAAATTGGAACTCAAAATCAAATGAGTTGACCAACCTAAGGATATCCTGAGATTTCACATTTCAAAAATCGGTGTGTGCACTTTAGTATACCCAGCCCATCACTTTCCAGTTGCTAACGATCACGGCTAGAATGGATAGTAGCCGAATGCCTTGACCTAACCAATGGACATTATCATTTCAGCGGTCACAGCCCGATGGTAATAAGAACGTTGAACTAAGTCTCACCCAAACGACTCATGGTGACGAAAATGGAGTTCGAAGGAAGCAGACAGCAGCATGCAGACGGCACTGTAACTAACAGATTGTTTGTTATTACTGACGGAAATGTTTTTACATACATCTCATCCGTAATCAATATCGACTCGACTGTAATTCTTTTCAGCAAGGAGAGAACAGGTCTTACTACAAAACATAAAACCAGAGTTCTTAACCTAGACTATATATGAAATAAGTCATATGCAAAAACAGACAAAATCGCTGCAACGAAATTATGCTACCACTACAGGTGATTGTGACGCCGGTACTACTTCAACTGGTCACTCAAACTGGATGTGCTCTGAGAATCGGACAAGCGCTATCATCCAGAAGATATCGTCGTTGCAACTGGTTACTGATGTGAAATTATTGTTATTTGCTTAAACCCTAGGTTAACATTAGGTCGTTTTACTTTCATTCTGTCTGTGTCATATCAAGAGAAGATCTGACCGATCTGGATGGCAGATTTTATCGTTCCAACTGTTACGAAATAGCACACGCGAGGAGATCAAAAATTTCATCAGATTTGAAGGAAAAAGGACGACAGGCAGCCCTATCTAAGCTGAATATTGTGATTAGCAACAAGAAGTGTCACAGATCTTAAGCCGACACTTTACCTTGAGTTCATGAATAGCTATGACTATGGTTGAAGTACAGGAAAATGACTAAAATTGCATTTTCAATCGGTAATGTTTACAGCGTCGCTTATTTTGGGCTGCACTGCACGTTTCAATGACAGCTCGTTCGTTTCAAAGTTGAATAACGTTCCGGCAGAACAACGTTTACTGCACACACTGTATACCAAGAAAGCGTAGCTAATCTTTGTAAACGATTAATTTCAACAAATGTTAGCCCAAAGGTCTTGATTCCAGTCCCATAGAAAATTCGTAGGGTGTATTAATTTGTAAATTATACAAGGATGCTCGAAGGTGGTGGATTTGCAATGAGGATGGAGGAATAATCGGTTAATCATACAATAATCCCTTGTGGGAACTACGTTCATTCGATGTATTAAAGCAGTGACACAAAATATCGCAAACACACCATGTCAATCACAAGAAGTAGGATGAATATGACGACGGTATTAAACTTTAGCCGTTTTTCATTTTCGTTAGTCTGTGTAACATTTACTTAGTGCAAAGATCATTTAAATGAAGTTCATTCGGCTACTTTTCGACAAAATTTGTTCTTTTGTAGTAAAAAATGACGACCATTAACTTGGTGTTAATGAAAACAGTGTAAATTGATGGGAAAGATGAACAATTTGTTAACTGGTTGAGATTAACAATGACAATGATGCTTACTGACAAAAGTAAATAGGTAGAGGGGACTATATATCTCACTGGAACATGTGTGGCGGTAAGCTAGTTGGATTAAGACCATAAATGACGAAATCAACAGTTACTGACTATTACGTCCGGTCTCGAGGAATGCTATGGCCTAAAATATCATGTAAGCCAGCGCTCATTAGTGCGGATCATGTTAATCGAGCAACTTGTTTATCCGTAATAACATGTACATTTACAAATCGTGGGTACCATTTTTGAGACATTTTGTTGGCACTGTATCCAGAAACTTGAGTAAGGTCGACGCAGTAATTGATTCTCGTGTATTGACGCAATCAAATGGAAAAATACACAGGCTTAGTTATCATCTGATGTTAAGCAGACAAGAAAACAGCTGTCGCCCCTCATTTATGCCATGAACGAATGCACAACGTTGCAGAACGCATACAACCGGTAGAACAAGAACACATAGTGGAACTCAACAAAACCAGGTGTAGAATAATCGGTGCAGTAATCCTCACCAGGTGTGCATCAACCAGATAACAGTGTAACCGGAATGAAACGTTAACGTAATCAGAGTGTACTCTTACTACTTGTTCGTAAATAAGTAAATTAGTTGTAAATAAGTTGATTTTGTAAGCAGAACATCGCTCACTTTTGAGTAATTGTACGATATTAACTTGGTCGACAAATCCCAATGGTGCGATCATCGACTTCACCTAACATAGCAGTTGCTGTATTTTACTGTTAAGCCGTCAGACAAGCAGAACATTACTAGCAAGTGAAGAAGACTTTTTTAGCGTTGCTGCTCGGTTATCTCTAATGTGAAGTCGATAGCGCAGTAGTCAACACGCTTGCCTCATAAGAACGTGAATTTCACTTCATATTCTCATTGTTGCAAAGATACGTGTCATTCATACAAAGTGAATTATGCAAACAGCTGTTTTCGACCCTTCTCATAACGTTTTTACTATTATATAGGGTATGTGCTAATTATATATGAAAGTCAGAGTTAGTCGTGTAATCCATTAAAAGGTGCATGTGTAAGACGGTTCACAGTGTATTGGAGAAGGATGGGAGTGTTGAGGAATCTGTGAGAATGCCACATGTGCCGACCATGAAAAACGAGTTCTTCGACGTCAAGGGGTACACGCTTGCCCGGGTATTCGGTGGCCTTGAAATAACTGGCCGAGATAGGTGGTGGTTTTGTACAAACTGTTTTCGTGCACTCACTGGTTATGTAGTCTGATGGCAATAACTTCGGATGCTGACAGCAGTCGCACTGTGATAACTCTAGAATGGACATGATAATCCGTGTGATCGACTTCAAAAGCTTCATTCACCTCTGTTTGATGGTCAGTCTAATGAAGTAGGAGCCTACCCCGCTGGAACTGAGGTTTACTGAAACGTTTTGAAGTCATTTTGTTCCGTTGCAGACTCGTGGTGAAGTTTATTCAATTACCCTCCTCCAGCAGACCGTGGTCCCCCACATCTGTGACTATGTTTGGCCTACTTAACTTGTTCTGATGTTTTATATAACCCGTCCATACGCACCTACTTAATTGCAGTAGCCTGGTAGGAATCAAGGAGAGCAGCTATTTCCGCAATTATCTGAATTCCACAGGAGTATGAAGAGGCTGTCGCGAGGTGTTCACGAATCCTTTCTGAAAGCCGCCTTGTGATTCTTCCAATGTAACAGGTTTGACAGCAGCTTTACGATGAGAACTTAGCGCGAACGATGAAGACATGACCAAACAACCGTTCATGTGTGGTGCCATTACTTCAGAGATAGTGAACGATGAGAACACATGTGCAGCAGCATAGACACTTTCAATTGCATCAGTAACTTGGTGGTTGAGGAACTCACTGGTAACTACATCCTCGTACGATACAGTAACATAAACGTTTCCGTCTACCGTGTGAACGACTTCAAGCTTCATTTTCAGCCACCTGTTTTCAACCATAAATCGTTAGGAACATTCGTTTTGGCTTGGCTTGACTAGAACGCGCTGAATTACATTCTGTAAGTTACCCGGCATGCAAATCTGTCTTCCGCTTGTTATGTAGCAAACCGAGCTCCGCTGGTACTTCAGTGAAACTAAAATGGCACAGTGGTCAACACGGTTGCCTCACGAAAGCGTGACCGAAATTCTAGCCCCGGCAATGGCAAGGAGATGCGCTCTAATGAGAGCGAAACTCGAGTCTAGTGCTTGCTTTTCGAAAGGGGCCGACTGGAAAGTCTATGGGAATGCGACAGCTGCGATCAATTGTGGGTGATGTTCAATCTATATGAAATTAGAACTGATCACTTTAGTCAGTATGGGATTTTAAATTTCGAAGCTTTTCTATTGTTCAGTAGGTGCCTTCAGTCAATTTACTTCTATTAACACTTTAGGCGTTTAATCACCATTTTGGCTCTATTAGTTTACCCCTTTTTCAAACTTTCACTATCGATTGTGGGAACGAAATAAACTGACGCGTTCATGGTCGGTCCACTTCGGTTTGTTAACCATGGGTTCATTCGCTGCTGACTTGACTACTGTTTTCACACAGGATAAGAAATATTCCCTGCACTATACAACGATCAAGGGCAGGTATGGAGAGTGCAACAGGACAAGACAACCCAAGTATCCCGTGTAAACCAACATTGTTATTCAGCAAATGAACGATCATTTCCCTTTCACCGCGGGCTGACATTACACTCAATAAACGAAAACTCAAGAACTATTGAAAATACACAACGTACAAGTTAGTGTTGACATAGTGGCAGTAACGGTCACTGAAAAATTAAGCATAGAGAACGTACACCTTAATGCTGGTGAGTTTTATGCGGCTAGTCAGATTCGCAATGATGTTCGATGCGTGTACCAGCTCTCTCAAAGGATTAAATTTTGATCTCAGGCCGGATATGATGTTAATGGTATTGCCAACCAACAGACTATTGTTAGCAATTCTGAACGAGTTTGCGGTCATTTCTTGGTAACGGTGTACATCTTTAAGAATATCATTATTCTGAAAGATGGTGCATCATACTTGGGTATTTTATGCTACGCTAGTTAACGACAGTCAGGCTCAAACATGTAACTATTGAGCTACGGATGAAACGTTGTTGCACAAAACATGTTACTTAGTCCTTTCATGGTTTTCTAAATTATTTTGATGAAAACCACTAAGTTGTACTGAAAAACTGTTGTCGAACGTTTATATTAGGTCAATCGAAATCATAAGTCCAACAAAATAAACCCAATTCAGGGACCAAAATGAAGTTTTCACAGATGTCATATATTCGTCATCCATTATCCCGTGACTCCGGCTTTCTGTAATCTGTCTGTAGAACAACATATCGACACTGTGTTATGTGAGCAATTTCGTGATCAAAAATTAACTAGGTGGCAATGGCTGGGCAGTACTATGATCGTGTAGTCGGGTTGGTTTTGTAATCCTAGACGGCGCAGTTAGGTTGGTCTACAATCCTTTTCCAATCACCATCCCAATCCTACACCTATTTTTCTGATTCAACTCAGCGTTAATCTTCAAGTGACGTCACCAATGTATAGTTCATCTGCTCTTTTAAAACTGTGCGGAATAACGATTGACAAATTATTGAATAATTTTATTGTTGTTTGTCCGACGCGTTTATGCCAAAACCTGTGGGACTACTGTAACCGTCCGTCTAATCTAACGAGGTAAGCCACTCTTTACGGCGATTTCTTTGTACACTTATTTTGATTACATGTGAGTTGTAGGGAATTCGGCGTACTGTACAAATTAAACACCACTCACGACTGATTGTAGCCGTTGCAATTCCACAGACTTTCTAGTCAGCCCTTTTTATTTTAGGTTGAAATTCTGGGATTGTAATATCATTTGACGGCAAGCTGTGTAAATCACACTCCCACTTAATGGCTTGAACGCGGGTAGTGGAAACATAAAGGACCTCCATTTACTTAATACTCGCACAACTCGTAATTTCTAGATCCACCAAAAGAAGGGTTTTCAGGAGCAGATGAACCATAAGTACTTGTTTCCCGATGAGCTTGACAAACAGACCATCCGTCGGTTAGCATCTCAAATAATCTGGGCGAGGTGTGCGTTTGACAGTGAATATTCCAACTAAGCTGTTACTTTGTGGTCGCTTGAGTCCATTCCTCCGGCATTTGACGTTTCATTCCTCCAAACTGATTGGTAGCACTAAAAAGATTGCTTCTAACCACCTGTTAGTGTCAGCCGTGATCAGTTGGATTTATTGTTCGTTGAGATCTAATTGGCTGTTGAACTTTCGGTACTCCTCAAATTTGATTGCAACCTTTGCATTCAGAAAAATTCGCTGTGCAGCTCATGTATGAAAGAAGCGTCAACCTTAATTTTTATTTTTGTTAAAGGCAAAAAGCAGTACATATCCTCTGAACGGTGACAATCATAATGTATCAAATATTATTTAATTTACCCTGATATCGGTCTTTCAAGTTAATTCCTGTTGACTGTTACAATTCTACCATGATTTTGCACGTTGTTTTCATGTTGTGCCCTGAATTTTGCTCCGGTTGCGTGATGACTCAAGTAGTTACTCACAAATCGCGTTTCAGGTGTTCTTAAAATTCTGTAACTGTCAAGTGTAGAGGAGTCTTTTAAGTGGCAAGTGAAATGCTCGTCATCAACCTGTTTCCTCATCGCAGTGGGTTGATCAGAACCGTCGAACAGTTTTGCTGTCTTCTATTCTATTGTCATCTTATGGAATACTGCAAAGTTGTCATCTGTAAGAATTTCCCGCCACCGCCGATGAATTTGTGACAGCGGAGGTCCTCTGGTTCTTGTTAATTCCGCCAGGTACTCATTATCCAGTATAAACATTTTAAGCCCCAAGCTGTACATAGATTTCTAGCTCCAATATTCACACCATACTGATGTAAATAGTTTTTGGGCAGGCTGAACAAAATGTTGTAGGAGGTTCACTTCTTGTTGTTGCTGATCTCAGACAAGTACTAACGAATAACTTGTTAGTGTATGGATCACCCAGCAAGGCGGCAGTTATATGTCAACCAAAAGTTTACCCCATCTCCTGAATACTCACTGGTAATGTCGGATTTTTATTTGTTTTGGTTATAAGTAAATAATTAAGTAAATCAGTGAGTGAGCTCACAGCGTCGTGCACACGTAGCCATCCCCCAACACACTGACGTGAATTTCAATTGGTGGCTTGACAAACGAAAATGAAGGTAGCCGACGTTCAGTTGGGTACGTCAAACAATGTTTACTTCATTTTGATCCACCCAGCTTCTGGCTGTCAGCAGTAAGGGATGGGAGGGCCATTCGGGTTATCCAGTCTGAGTGAGTAAATATCAACCAATATCAAGAGCATGCGCGTTCCGTTGCACACCGAAGTAGCACAATTCACCTGATCCTGTATAAGTCAATGTATCTCATCAATAAACTGTGTTTTTGATCCACCCAGGTCAACAGCACTACGGTTTCATTAACAAACACGACAAAGAACGCGGTATCTCATGCGGTGGAACATTCCTGACTTTTCCCCGCCTAATCATAACTAGGTAACTGAAAGTGCATTGAACAGTGAGACATAAGACTAAATCATTAGCTGTGGTTCAAAATGCAAGAAAATCTAGTCGTGGGCAAATTCCGAGCCAAAATATGCATTTGTTCAAATCGTTCCTGTACCTTTTGTGAGTGATCTTTAGGCGTGCTGTTGTTGCGTACAAATGAGCCTTTGTCCCCCGTAGGCGGATACAGAAGGCTAGTTCTGCTGCTTTTAAGTATTGTTTTACCTGGGCAAGAGACATGGCCTCATCATTCTGAATGGAAAAGATAGAAATTCTACCAATTTTAGCGGATATTGGTCAAGTTACAATTAGGCTTAGTCAGACAACAGTAAGCAAACCCTAAGTGTCATCCTGCCTCCGAATTGTCCCCATTCGTTCCGACTACTTCAGAAGAAGAACTTTACTGGCTTAGACACCGAAAGTTCGACTCTCGGCCTAGATTTGCTGCAACCCAAACGTGACTAAGTTGAAGATCTTAAGTATTTTGTGCTGGAAGACGGTCGTGTAAACAACTAGTGCTGCCCACGTATCAAGCTTGCCCCTATTCTTAACGTTGGTAGGTTACGTTCATAGGATGCTGTCCTGCAACTCTCTGCTACTCAGTCAACTGTTCTGCATTACGCGAGCTACTTGGAAGCGATCTCATTACCTCAGGACCCTCTCCGGGCTTTTAGCCGTTTTGACCAACACCCAAAGAGTATGACTCAACTGATCTGTTCGGACACAACGCACTCGGTGAGCACCTTTGACACAGTAAGTTATCGAGAGTCCCGTTACTCTAGCCGGTAACACGTTAACCAACCGTCAACAGCAAGTTCACTCTACAATAGGTTAACTTAATTAACTGACTTCTAAACGCGTCAGCGCGTTAATCTGCTAAGATGGCATCTGGTTCTGAAGATGGATGTATTTTTGGTTTTGATTTGAATCCACACCACCAGACTAAAAAAATGTATCCATATTTGTCCTAATGACTAAACAGTACCACATCCATCGTGAGCAAATGTTGAGTGGAAACAGCTCACCGTTCAAAGTCCGAGCATTCAGAACATGAACAAAATTCCATATCTTCTCATCACGAGGAATGTGAACGTACCGGTACAATTTCTCGGTCAGTGATAGTTAGGAATTAAAGAAGTTAAGATGTGTAGATAAGCAAACTTAGCCGCGTATTGGATGGTCGTGGTCTTGAGGAACGGACAGAGTCATTACTGTTCAACCGTTGGATGGTCTACCCTAACAGCATCGTATCCGGCGTATTCATTCGGTCCATTCACTTTCAGTGTATTCTTTAAACGCCTTAAACATTAACGAGATGACCGTGGTGGTTGTTGGTTACCAGATGTAACTATACTCGAACGGAAAGTCTCAGTTGTACCACTCAGTCATACTGGGTCGTATGTGTTGTGTTCTCTTCGAGAAAACAACGCGTGACTAAGGTCGTGACCAGTATGTTACGAATTCTAGATTGCTCAGCCACGAGAGACTGAGTATCAAGATGAATCTCATTCACCAAGCCGGCTATGGCTGCGGTACACGACAAAAAAATACCGTGTCTTTTGGGGCCAGTATAATGGACGACAGCCAAAACTTGTCAGCTTAGAGTGATGCGAACAAGTTTCATGAGGTTAGCACTAGACAAGTTCTCCACACCATGAGTTGCCGAATTCACTGAAGTGTGTATGCTTGTGCGAACGCAACATAACGCGAAAATTAAAGGGTATCCTTGGTTGGAACTATTCAGTATTACCGCCAATGTTCGCCACCCACGGAATACTATTTTCTCCAAAGTTAGGACAATTTTCTGTGAGGTACTTGAGATTGGCCAAGTTTTTCCTGGCTGATATCTTACTATCAAAAGACACTTTCTGTCCCCATAGGTGGTGTTTGCACCCGGTACCCTGGGGAGTGTCGGATTTTGCCAGTTTTACTGGCCGTTATTGAGATTTATTATTATTCTGAGGGAACATTATTATCTAACAACCCTGGTGATCAACGGTATTCGTCAGCCTTCCTGAAAAAGCGCATCAACTAGCAACGCCCTACCTTTAACTAACAGGTTCAAAATTAAGCTGATTTGTCCTCTTTTCCTTTAAGGAAAACTATTTCCTTGTGTTTGCAAAGAGTTAACGTAATTTCCTCTCGAAAATGAAAGTAAGTACACAAATGTGTGAGTATGTAGGTATTTAGGTGCGTAAATCCGCAAGCAGATAATCAAAGAACTAGGTAGGTGAGCAGGTAAGTCGGCAATTAGTCAGTAACTCATTTGGTACTTTAGTGAGCTTTAGTGATCAGTTGACTAAAATGCTTTCTCAATCAACTATACTTCCCAATGTTTTTTCGCCCGTTCCAATTATTTTCTTTAGACGAATCAAACAAATTATTAATGTAAGTGGGATTCGCATGTGAGTAGCTGATTTCTTAAGTTTCAAGTTGAACATCACCCACAATTGATCGCAGCTGTCGCATTCCCATAGACATTCCAGTCGGTCCCTTTCGAATCGCAAAGGCACTAGGATCGATTTTCGCCCACATTAGAGCTCGTCAGTAGTGCACATTCTTGCCACTGCCGGGACTAGAACTCCGGCCACGCTTTCATGAGGCAACCGTGTTTACCACTGCGCCATTGACCTCACATTAGGCACGACCGAATTATCATATGTGAACGCTCAACCACTTTCGCTTGTGAGTAATGATCAGGTTGCCCGATCGTCTCGATAGGACATCTTAACTATTCACAGTTCTCACCTTTAACGTGCAACTTAACCCTATTTTCAGCCAATACAGGCTACGGGATAGTTTTTGCTCTGATCACCAAAATCGATTTGGACCGTACGGATCTGACTGGTCTAGTCACACTACAGTGCAACAGTTGTCAGCGACGGATGTTGCCTTGTGATCCTCCAGCCGATTTGACCATTCCAGCGCCAGGCAAGCCGGTAATCGGTGATCAGGCCGATGGTAGTTTCTACGCCATGTGCACCACAAACGATTGTCCGCTGGCCAACCAGAGGTTCGCCTGGTCCGACACACAGCACATTATGGTAACGAAAGTGTTTTAGGAGTAAACAATGGTTGTGCTACATAAAAATGTGTTTTTTAAGTTTTATAGAAGGTTTTGAAGTTGGGTAACCACTACTCTCCCATTTGAGTAAAGTTGAGGCTCGTCGCTAAGTATCACTAATTACTACTGTCTCGTTTCAAAAAGTGACAGTTTCGTGACAAATTATTAAACGCGGTTTGTTTTCCCTGACTAAACATCCAGCTAAGCACACCGCTCAAAAAATTAGCACACAAGGTGCACGCAGGGACGCGTGCAACATTTAGTAGGTCCTTTTCTACTTTCATAGAACGTCAACACACATGCACCTAGTTCTAGTAAACTCCGATCAATAAATTACCTTCTGATCATGTTAATAATGCAATACTTCATTACCTGGTTCACTACAGAGGTAACGTGACGAATCCGAATAACCTGTTGATCACCAGCTCGAGCCGTTTTTTAGTCAGGTATCACTGCGTACGGTGAATCCACTAAGGTGACTGACAAAACATCAAGCCGCCTGATTATCCCACTCTCTTTAGTCGATCGACAGTAGCCATACTTCACGTAGATCAGCTGAATTATAAATGTCATTACAGAACGCTTACGTAATACATTGGAGACCGCCAATCTTGGGGGTTCTGCGCACATGCACGAGTTTCTTAGCTTCACGGATTTTCGACTTGGAAGCCTAAGCGTTCGCCAAGAATCGTCAAGAATCCGACTACCTGTATGACTGAAGTGTGTCTCTAGTGGTTTTCCCACAAGTTCAGAACCAGCGCACTTCAAAAAACGCCGAAACTCCAATAAATAAACCAGTAGTGTATAACCGTAAGTGGAATACTGGATCCAAACATCCACTGTAGGTGGACATATTGAACGGTCCTTTTACAATACAATACAATACAATACAATACAATACAATACAATACGGTCCTTTACAATACAATACTGATCATATAACTCATCAGTCACGTTTCCGCATGCACACCGTGTGGCTATTTCAATTGGGTGGTCTTCGCTTTTCACGATGCTCAAATATTGAACAACGTAAAAGGACAATTTAACCATCAGTATCTGTGTGTTCGACAGCTGTCCATCAGCCAGGACATGACTGAATCATTTCATGCGCGTTACTGGGCTTATGTCAGTTGGGTCGATCAAGACACTGAACCTCAAGACATCAAAGTCGGACAGAACTTGTGTGTAAGCCTACAACAAACGACGTGAAAGATGTGGGTTTAAGAGCAGATTAGGTCCCGGAAGGAAATGGCCGGTAAAATGAGCCGACTGTTTCTATGGGCTACAGACGGACACCTCATATGATATGACAGCTATTATAAGCTGTGAAGTGTCTTTGCGGTTCACCGTCTGGATGATTTTGACCTCCAAAATTAAGTAGCTTCCAAAAACTTCGATTGACCGGTGGTCACCTACCGAAACACAACTTGCAACAATCAAGTTGCTTGTTTGCATGATTCAACTACAATCAGGTGCAATATATGGTTGTCACTCTGTTATTTCGACTCGGCACACAACGGGGGTCCTGAATATTGGGAATCGTGATCATTTTTTCTGCAGACACTAATGCAGTGGGACTGGCCAATGGGCCGACAGGGTTATATGAATCCGTCTCTTTTGAGAAGGCGGTCTTTGTTCACGAAGTTCCATAATTCGTTTCTGCCAGATAGTCATTTGATATTAACTCAAAAGACACCTTATCTCAGTCGCTTTCCATGGTTACCTCCGCGGATATATGCCTGTCTGTATTGAAACTCCGTTATGCTTAACTGTAAGTCGAATACTGAATCACAGAAATATTTAGAACTTGCAAAAACATAAATAATCTCATAAACGCCATATACAAAAAACCTTGAGAGTAACAACTTCTTCACTATAACTTTTATGAGTAATATTTTTATTGGATTGTCACCTTGGTTACGCGCTCAGTCGCTTGACCCAAAACCGAGAAATGAGAAGAGACGCGGCAACACCGTTTATTGGAAGAGCGAGACAAAATTAGGCCACAGAGGCTCTAAATTTATAGGACGAAACGATTACCATAAATGGCCGACAGACACAGAGCGAATCAAATGAAAGTCATATATGGTAGTCAGGGTGTTTTAAGGCAAATCACGTTACAGGGAGCATCAGAAAGCAACGCGAGAAAACAGTCCAGATAGCGCACAGGCGTTCGACCGCACACCTGCAATCTGATTGGCTGAGTGGAACCATACCACCACCCACGACCATACCATCCGAGCTGGGCCGGCCGATCGATGTGGCGTGATGCGTCCTGGCTGTTTCGTTAGGAGATGCGCCTTCCAAACACCTTTGTTTCAATACCGACCCCCTTTAGGTTGTTATCGCATATTTTCCTTCCACATCAAATAGCCCCATCTGAAACATTTTCTAGAGTACACTTTGTGACAAACCAACATCTGCTTAACCATCCAGCATCTGTCTTTTCACTAGGAAAAACTGATGGCCACACCACTGCTCGCAAAACATGTCTAAAATGCAGTCCGCGTGAAATATCCGTAATCATTTCTAGCTGCTTTCAGGTGGCCGGTAAAGACTGGGACCCTAACCGCAAAACGACCGTTACATTTTTACAGTGGAGATCTTCGAACGTTAGTCGTTGTTGTCCCACAAACTTGGGGAGTAATTTGCGACACCTATCACAAACCGTTCAATATTGTTTGTGCTCTTTTTCAAGGTTTCGAAAACATGGCTCTGAAACTCTAATATGTAAACAGCTTTTTCACCTTTCCTCAAATTCACTGATTAAACCTGTTCATCCAAGACAGAAATATATTGTAAACAGTCTGCTAGGAGTACAACAGTCAAAATTGTTATTCGGTTTTCTGATAAAGCTGGTATCACTGGCATTACAAGTTAATGATGAACAACTTCTCTAGCCCATTGAATAAGCGTCAATTAGAGAAAACAGGTTTTTGTTTCAGCCATTGAGCCTTAGAATACAAGTGACCTAATAGATGCAACCCATCTTGTTTGAAGCAATGTGCTAACATCACAGTGTGACGGACGACAGGTAGAGTGAATAAAGAATCTCACCTTGTTAACAAAGAAATGTTCGGTTTCAGGTTAACAGTACACTAAGTTACCATATGTCCGCTCGCCATGATCATGTACCCGCATTGTTACAATAATCCAAAGTTATCCTTTCTGCGATTGTACATGCACTTGTGTGAGTGCAATAAATTACACCAGCCTGCTTACTTCGGCATCGGATACTACACTTTGTTTGTTTCG
The DNA here is from genome assembly GCA_014220965.1 of Paragonimus kellicotti. NCBI lineage: Eukaryota > Metazoa > Platyhelminthes > Trematoda > Plagiorchiida > Troglotrematidae > Paragonimus > Paragonimus kellicotti. Next base: position 174,491 of record LOND01000096.1, on the reverse strand, counting down.
ATAAAGGAAGTTACTATAGTTTCTGGCTACGCATGTAGGCTGTAAGTGTACTCTGGCTTGACGGACCGAGAAATCACGAGTGGTTGCCGCCAGTAGTTTGGGATCCTTCAAAAAATGACCAGCCAATGAAAATTCTCAGCGGACTAGGCCGCAGTGAACGTTGTACTATGAGTGTTTCTTGTGAGAACTGACCTCTTGTAGGGACTGTGACGTATGGTTTTTGCTTGCATTCTGGAACTTGAGTCTTTCTAAAGAATCTATCAGTATCCATAAGATATTCTGATCGTCCCTGAAACAATTGTTTATCCGCGGATGGTGGAAAAAGAAATCCGCTGAATGATATGCACTATCATGCACGCACTATGCACATTACAACAGAATAAATGTTTACATAAGTTTACATAAGATCGATGGGTACACCCTGAAATAAAAGTAAGTTACCAGGGGGCAAAAGTAAATTAATGAGCGGAGCGATGTCGCTGTTCTGATTCTTTAGTTCAACTTACTATAGATCGGAAGACGTTTACGATCAGTATGGACTTCCGTCGAGGGCATCGACTGTGAATGAATAATTGGATGCCAACGACGTCAGTTGCAATAAAAACGGTGGATTGTGTTATCTTTTGATTGATTTTAAAAAACCATAAGGATCTCAGTTAGTAACTACGCAACTGAAAACGATGATGTGGCCAGTATTCGCGTTCAAGATTATCTTAGTAATATCATTGTTTGCGCAATCTGTCAGTAAGGTAATAAGGGACGTTGAACATAGACAATTATGTGAAAACACGCTGAAGCCAGTTGCTCAAGGACGTTTTGTTTATAAGCGCTGACGGTGATCAAACGGGAACTTTAATCAACCTGAGCTGGAAGTTGACTGTTTCAATTGCCGTTTCAGCATAATCATATGTTGAAGTCTTTTCATGCCAGGGTTGTACAAGCTTAATATGCACAGACAACCGAAACAAAATATAAATAGGTAATCGGCCAGGTTATGGCAACTGTGATCAGTCTGAAGTTGACAGTGCGTGCATGTGTTTATTCAACCAATTAGATTTATGCTGCGGTTGTATGTTAGTTATTGTAATCGACCAATGCCAAGTGATCCCTACCAGCCTGACAGCGCAGCTAGCAATAGTGTAATTCATATTATAAAGATTGTCTAATAAAATCCTGCCCCCGTTGTATTTATCTAGTGAATTCAAGTATGGATTAAGAGGATCCTGAAGCGGTGGTTTAGAAGTAGATGGTATCTTAACCTCGAATTTTGAGCGTGAATCCTCAGACTTAAGGACAACTGCTTCGTCCTAGCAAGAGTAAAACCTGTTGATTTTGGGTTTGTTCGAGGTTGAATATTCAAAGACAATAGCAACAGATTTACACTTTGTTCAGGAAATTCTGTCCACCGATACCCTGAGTGGTTTTGTTACTTCCTCTCAATTTCGGACTATTAAACTGACCACAAAATTGCTATTTAGAAGCTTCTTGGTAGAAAAGCACCTTGTTTTCCATTTGGATTGCAGTTTGTAACGATTGAGACTATCTGGTGATGGTCCCTTTGCATGAAACACCGAATCCTGACCATTCAGATTGCACTGTATCTACTAAAGTGTTTAACTAAAACAAACGTTCTATCAGATTTTGAAGTTTAGCATACTGTTTGATAAAGTTCATAATATGTATCTGTGAACATCTTATGATTGAGTAGCCACCGTTACTTTTTCATGCTTGCAACCAACTAAAATTGGTAAAGTCTGACTAGCTTATAGCTCCGATATATTTGTCATCTGTCTTTGTAAAGCTGAGTAATGATTGTAGCGTTAATAAAACCAGACAGTGGTATACATTGTTAACGAGATAGAGAACAGGAGTTCAGGCGTCTTCAGTTAGATTGTGTAAATCGCATTTTATTTGAGGTAGAAAATTGCCTCCCATAAGCAGTTTGCCGATCGTATTTAAAGCTAGATACTAAATCGTTTCACCAGTAGGGCAAGCGTTTTGTTAATTGCTGTTTGCACAGTCTTTTGACAGGTAATGTCCTTTTTATTATTTTACCTAACCGGCGTGAAATTTACCAATGGTAAATTCATTTAGTTACCATGTTAATGGTGCAGACTTAAGCCTACCCGTTTGGGGAATTACTGACGACTTGGTCGTTAACGTCTGGATGAATCAAAAGCTGATTCCTTGAGAAATTTAGCACTCTCTTGAAAAGTGGATAAGCACTGCCGTTGACAGCACCTCAGAAGGTTTAGTATGACGAACATCGGGATATGACAACGAAGATGTCATTATGTAGAACAGGCTTCAAGGATCCTATGCGTTTGGTCGAGGTTGTATCAGTAATATTGAATTGCCCTGTGTTTCTGAGGCATGCGAGTATCAGGGCATCGTAGACGTATGTGGTTCGATCAGCTGATTGCTATTGCTTGAAGCATCATTCGCAGCCAAAAGCGGGTTTGAGGGTGGTCGTCGTTTTCAGGCTAACCACAGACGACAGATCAATTATAGCCTGCGCGGAAGATGAATACAGCAACTCAGTAAAACAATAGGAATAGCTTTCTGTAACCTGCTTAACACTGACCACGTGGTTAATTGAACGAATGTCTGAACAGCCATTCTGCCACAGACTAAAGGTTTGAGCCTCGGAGTGAGTGGCGCCAATGAGACCCAAGTAGGCAGAAATTACCGCTCGTGGTGGTCACTGGGACTAGCTGTTTGTAGCCTCCTCTCTCAAGTCTTTCTAAGGTCGTGGTGAATGCTTGCTCGTTTGCAGGCAGTTCAAAATTTCCCCATCAGTTTAAATCCGTGCTGAAATGTGTAATGGATGTGGACAATGCATTTCTTGTTATACTGATAAATGACGTTTGTGGTTTTGGTGTACTTTCCACTTTCGACGGGTGAAACAAAAAATACCGTAGATTAATAACTGTTTCCTACTGGATTGCTTCGTTTCATCATCATCATCATCATCATCATCAGCCATGAGCCTGACCAAAAGGTACTGTGGCTCGGGCTGCCGCTCACCTCAACAGTGACGTGGAATATCCTAGAAGAAAACGTTACTAAGAAGGTTGAAAATTAATAAAAGAAGTCTAAGCGGAAGAACTAGAAATGGTATGGATGCAGGTACGCCATTGACTGCGACACGCCGCCATCTCGGATAGCGTCTCTAACCAGCGGTTTGAGTGATCACGAGGACCCCATCCAGGCAGGCGACACCTACCCACTTTACTCAGTGGAGCAGTCAGGGTTCTTCATATTTCGTGACCACGTTGTCGCTTGACCACCACGTGGTTTCACCCAACTGTTGGTGGTCTCAGTATATAATGCCCGGTACGGTAAACGCTCAGCTGGCATACGGAGTACGTGACCTAACCATCGCAGGCTGTGCAACGTGAGTAGTTGACCGATCGATCGCGCATCCCGAGCGTTCCGGAATACGCGCCGGCGAACTGCCGCATTGCTCACGCGATCAGTCCACTTAATGTGGGCTAACTGGCGGAGACAACGATGGTCAAATACAGCAAGCTTGTTGATATCTTTCTTGCACACAAGCATTATATACTCTTCCTTTCAGCGACAATCGAACGTCTTTTCGACGCCACAGATGACGCAGGTTGGCAAAGGCAACTCGTGCCTTTGCTATCCTCGTTGATATCTCATCAGCAATATTACAAGCTGACGAGATAGTGCTACCCAAGTATGTGAAACTGTCCACAGTCTCAAGCGGATTACCTGCAATAAAGAAAGTAGGAGTGGAAATGCCCCAGTCTTGAAGTAACACTTTGCACTTTGAAGGTGCGAAGCGCATTCCATACAAACCAGCCCGGTCACTCACCTTGTTCAGCATGGTCTGCATGTCTTCGGCAGAGGGGCTAAAGACAATGTCGTCCGCATACTCCAGATCGGTCAACCGAGCGCCAGGAAGAAGCTCAACACCAAGTCCACTGGACTCCTTAAGCGCACCCTCCAAAATGTCGTCCATGACAAAATTGAACAGGAAAGGGGAAATCGGACACCCTTGACGAACACCACTAGAAGTGATGAATGCCCGAGACAGCTGTCCATAAACCCTCACCCTGCTTGCAGAGTGAGCATACAGTGATCTCAACAGATTCACGTATTTCCCTGGTACTCCCTTGCGAAGAAGACAGTTCCAGAGAACGTTACGAGCAACTGAATCGAAAGCAGCCTTCAGGTCCAAAAAGACCAAGACCGTCGGCTGCCTATAAGAGTGCCGATGTTCCAAGATCCGTCGCAAGGTAAAAATGTGGTCAACGCACCCTCGACCGGATCGGAATCCTGCCTGTTCTTCACGTATCTGGCTTTCTCTGGGTTTAGTGAGCCGACGTAAAATGAGGCCAGTGAGTAACTTGGAAGCAACAGATACCAAACTGATGCCTCTGTGGTTGTCACATAGACTTCGGGACCCCTTTTTGAAAACGGGAATTACTGTTGACAAGCACCAATCGCGAGGTACCTCTTCAGTCTCCCAAATCGTCTGGAGGAGTTTAGTCAGTTCTGATATCAACCTCTCCCCGCCATCCTTGAAAAGAGAAGGAGAGAGTCTGGTCCAGGAGCCTTATTACGCTTCAATAATTTGAGCTCTAGGACCACTTCTGCTTCCGACGGAGGGCCGTCTGGAATGCAATAACTGACCATTCGGGTCCCGTCGTCCACATAATCTGGTTGAGGCCAGCTGAACTGTTCTTCAAAATGTTCAGCCCACCTGTCAAGTCGACGCGATTGATTGGTGATAAGTGAACCATCTTTTTCACATATGGTCTCACACCGACTCGACGACCAGTACAACCACGGATCAGGGAAAAAAGCCTTCTACAATTTCCAGATAAAAAGGCCCTTTCCATCTCTTTCGACTGTTCGACCAAGTAGTGCTCACGGTCTTTGCGCAAGCTTTTAGTCAGCTTGCGTTTAAGTTCTCGACGGTGGGATCGAGCGACGCTTGTTCATGAGGTTTATCGACGCGATGGAAATCCAGTTCTGTCGCAACTGAACAGCTCCTTCGGAACATACCTCTTCACAGCATGTTTTCATAGCTGCGGTGATTTGTTCCCAGTGTTCGTTAGGATCTTTCACCTGACTCGAACTGGGCAACTTGTTCACCAACGCCTTCTGGTAAGCGTTCTTTACACCCTCATCGCTCGAATGCCAGTTAATTACTTTGCATTTACGAGCGCATGTCCTCTGAGCAAATGACAAAACAAAACGGGCACGCACAACAGCATGGTCCGAGTCCAGGTGGTTGCTCCAAAAGGCACGACAGTCCTTAACAGAGTGGCGCCACCTGTAACTGACTGCTATATGATCCAACTGCGTCCACGGCTGAGAAGCACACGGAGGTCTCCATGTAACACAGTGCTTCTTCCTGTGTTGGAATGCCGTGCTCGAAATATAGAGACCATGGGATGCACACAGCTGCAGCAGTCTGTCGCCATTGTCAGTGCGTTGTGCCCGGACACCAAACATACCTCCCAGCCGCTTCTCGTCCGGGGAAAGCCGACCAAGCTGGGCATTCAAATCGCCCGCTAGTATGATGATGTCTGAGTGTTTGTTTGTTTCAGAAGAATCAACACGGGAACGTCGTCAAGAACGCATCCTTGTTATGAGCATCAGCGAACTAGACTGCTGTGTTGTAGAGGCTACGCCGATATAATGAATAAACAACGTCTTTCTGATTTGCGTCGACAGACTTTTACCGATGTATTGAGTCTGACAGCGCACAAGCGACTGTTCACTGGGATCCAATCGAGCAAACATTGCTCTGCTCTGGAACTCAGTGCGATTCCCACTCCAGCTTGACCGCGAGATTCAGCTTCGGCGTCACCAGAAATGAGAGAGAAGCGCTTGAATCGACAGTTATCTAGAGGTGAGCTCAAATGGATAACGGTGCTAGAATCGTAGACTCGCGTCTCCGACACGCAGCACACATCAAGCTCCAGACTTGAGAGAGTACTAGCCAGAGCAGCTTGCTGACCGACTTGTCGGAGAGTGCGGACATTGAAGGCGCCAATGTTTACCAGTTGTCTTGGCCTCAGAAAACAATTATCGCCCGAAGGCACATGGAAGGCAGAAGAAATGGGGGTAAAACAGTAGGAGAAAGTCGTATTGGGTTAATAATGTCACTGTCGGGAGAGCGATAACTTCTGATACTTCCCGGTCGTTTATGCCGCGGAAGGGGGTTGACTTGAGGACCCCACCCCGAGTCTCTGACTCAAAAGTCTGACCTGCGAGACAACAGGATACAGGGTTTTCTTGGGGGACCCTACCCGGAGCCAATGACTCAAAAGTCTGACTCACTTGGCAGTGAGGGGCTTGCCTAGCCCGAGGGCGCAGTGAATAAGACATTGATGTCTGATTCTGAGCACTGCTGCGCGCAGTGGATGTACTCAAAGCTACATCGGGCTTTTGGGTGATAGATGTTTTTCGACCGTATTGGATAATACGCCGGCGGTCACGGTCAACCGTTGGGCGATCGGAGTGCTCTTTGTTTGAGGGTACCTTTTCTAACCCCCTTCTTCCTGATACGGAAGACAGCAGTGCCGCAACTATAAAAATAGTTCTGCTGTATGCCCATAGGATCGTGCCTCACTACCTAAGCACTCCTACGCGGTCAGTAGTGCGACATACAATCCTATGAGTGTAACTGCTTTTCGTCTGGCTGCTCCCCTTTGGCCTGTCTGACAGGGTTGAACCTGGAAGGACCGGAGTCCTAGTCAGCATAGCCCGCCGGATCAAAACAGCACACAAGCCCGACCACCTCGTCAAGGTAGCAGTATGAGTCGTTTGGACTCGAAAGTATCACAATATGATCAGTGTCCAGTGCGAAGCATGTTCTGTGTTCCCGAGTCTCTATTCACGATCTCGAATTCAACTCACAGGAAATGATAACTGAAGGTGTGTATGTGATGGCTATGTTCTGTAACAGAAATGGAATAGAACAGTAGTTTGTGCACGTGTCTCAAAAGCCTGTGCTTCCAAAGTTGAATGGTGGTTATGGTGGTTAATGGTGTTATTACCCTACAATTGAATTAATACACCCTTCCACGCAGATGATGCAAGCGTGGTATCCATATTTAAAGAACAGTAGCCAAAAATTATCTCAAATGTCAAGCAACAGTACAGACGCATTGCGAAAGCGTTATATATTGAATTTTAATGCAGAATAATCTACAACGAAGACACTAGGATGAATGCATTTGACATTACACTGGTTAACTTTCAATTTTGAAATTGACAATGGTGCTTTCTATTAAGAGGAGACGTGGGATGAGCAGTTCCTACACTGAGTCAGGTGGAGCTAAAGACCGCCTAATATTGTGTCAATTGCTTTTAAATCCGTAACTGGTTTTTCCATTTACCTACACGTTTCACACTAAGGTGTGCGACCACTCAGGTTTTGAACTATCTGCAGGGAAGACAGTTGTTGTTTGAAGTGCCCGCTTGATTAAAAGTGTGTGTTTCGCCTACACCGCAGGTTTCTACTAACGGAGTAATTACTAACGTGTTGGGCGGTATCTTAGGGAAAAGTGAGTCCTATTTCTACGCATAAAATAGTCATATTTTAAAGGAGCGTTGAAAGTGCATCCTTCTTTAAGGTTGGCAAATTTCATTTTAACGGAATTGATACAATTATTTCAATTTAGTTGGATTACGGGACAATGATAAACTTATCGGATCATACGGGAACCTACCACCGAACCCTGTTAGGTGGTAAGGCTATGACAAACCTTACTGGGTGTCCACCGACAAAGTTTATCACGCTGGATCTCAGGCAACGTTCTCGTATCAAGTGGAATATATGCTTACATCGGTTCAAGGTAAGTCCAAAGGACTAGAGAAAATATTCGATATCCGTATGTGTTTTCTCTGTTCCCATGTATTAAGTTTCTGTACATATGTGGACTGTAGCAATATTGGCCTTAGGTAATTATGTGTTATGATCAAATATAGGCCGTTAAACAACTACGGAGACGTCTGATAATGTCACGACAAAACAATTAGAAAGTGTACGCATGTAATAATACAAGATACTGTGTGCATTGCAGTTTTTAGCTTCCAGTAAAGTCCAGGTGTCTATTGAAATACGTATGTAAGCCAACAAGTGTCTTGCTTCTACATAAAGTTTGGCCCTGTACGAAGTACTGAGTCTATAGACCACAAAGAAATAAGTTTACTGGTTGTTTAGGAGCAACGTACGCGACTTGTTTAATTTTATATAAAGAGTGTATTTTGAACATCTATCCTTTGCCTTCGATTCGAACGCCTAGTAGAATATAATGAAATATGCATGTGTTTTGTGTACCGTGCGGATCAGAATCTTCCTTCGAGGGTGTAAATACACCATAGGTGAATGCATAAGCAATAATAGCCAAAGATTTAAAAAGACGATGGCAATGAAGACCATGTAAACGGTGATGTTAAGTCAAAAATAAGCCTGAAAACAACATAAATGTTTGCATGTTATTTTCCCGCTCTATCTATTGTACTAAATCCACTAAGATACCTTAACCACCTACCAGGTTTATTTGATTCAATGAGCATTACCAGCATGCGTACGCAGCGAGTCTTGAAAGTTCTGTAGTTAGAATGGCAAATCCTTTATTAGTAATAGGCTGACAGCCCATAATTTCTGACATCAGTAAGCATTCTTCTTCATCACAAGTGTGTCATATGGAAATCTTCCATTCAGTTAGTTTATTGGACGTATTCCGTTTGAACTGAACATGATATCTCACCGACCTGAAACTCAACTTGCAATGAGATAGTTTTATTCGTATAGTAGTTATCTGGGTAACCCAACGGTTTAACCTCTAAGTTTGTCCATGTGTTATTACCCTACACCTGAAAATTAACCTTTGGAGGAACACAAAGCCAACTATTGACTTGACAACTGTCTGGCGTTCATACATATTTACCACTGAGATGACAACACACATTATTAACCATTTTGACTTTATGATGACGGGAGAATTGTTTTCCCTCCAAATGAGTTCATTGACGGCCACGCTAATTGTATATAACCGGCTGCAACTCCTTTCTGTTCTGTCGGCTCGCTGGGGAAGTTGCACCAAGTATTACATGAAATCAACGAGACCTTCAAGTACACACAGCCTTTTTATTCACATAAATTTCGGAGCGATCAACTTTAAAATAAAGCTATAAATTCTGGTTTTGCCCTCGTCTGGGCTTATCTTTTCAATGTTTCTATGTCCTGACTGAGAACCGTAAGTTGACCACAAATTATTCAAAACAATCTCATCACTTTTAGTTGTGACCACAAAACGTTTCGAGCGGTATTCAGTTTCTTTTATCTTCTCAACATGAGACACATTAATCGTGCCGTTAATTTCACTAGATAGCTCTGTAACCCTTGCCTAGCAGTCTGTTGCATTAATGTGTAAAATTATCAGGTCCATTGATTGGTTTTACTGTAAGAGCAGGTAGCAAGCGCTAGGAAATGTTTCATACTATTCTAGCTCTTCAGTTCATCCATTTCCTCAAAAGTATTTTTAAGAGAATTGCATATCCAGAATAGTCATCATCTGGGCGCGCTTTTAAGTGAATGAAGAAACAGACACAAAGAAGTACAGTTCAGTTAACATCAAAACAATCGGGAAATGTTTGTCATTAGCCCAACCAAGCTGTCCCTTCAAAGATTACCACTGAAAACGCATGGATTTTCAATAATTTACGATTATTTTTCATATCCCCATCGTACACTAGAATGTGTTATGTTGCATCAGCGAAGCACTTGGTGCACTATGCTTTTGCTTGAACGAAGTATGAGCCAGCACTTTCATGTGGCTTTCATTAACCTTCAGTTCCTGCCTCATAATGATTTAGTGATTTGAAGACTTGGTTTAACCATACAAAAGTGAGTTCTCATAAAGCCTGTGGGGTCAGCAGAATAATCTTCCAAAGTAAATAGACAGAAATTATTCTCAAACAATCATATTGATTGAAAAAACGAAAATTCATAATTCTGATGTGGTATGTGATCAGTCGTGATAACAAAAGCTAATTTTGTACGTGACATACAGCACCAGACCAATTAACACATTGCTGAGTAGACCAATTTCTCAATATGTCGTTTAATTCTAACCTTTTTGATTGACGGAAGGAAAAGCTCCTTTAATAGTGACACCAAAGAATGTATTTATAAGACCAGTTGCGAAATTCGTCCGCTTGCCGTTATCTTCTTTTCGTCACTTAGATTGATCAACCATAGCGTCAAACCACAAGCGCCCCTTGCTATGATAAAATCGATCACAACATTCGATGTTCGGGCATGCGGGCTAATTACATTCTCGTTTTAAAAAATCCAGACGTGTACTTCCAGCCACACGAATCGCGTACGTACAGTTCTCTAGTAAAGACAACAAATTGTATGCTTTCGGAATAAGTGGTTGTCAAGGGGTAACGCAGTTGATCTAATGTTATTGAAGCAATATGACGTGATACCTTTCAACATCTTCGCCCACTCAGCGAAAAACTGTCAGGCAGCAAGCCTTAATGAATTCTAAAACTATCATATGTTGACCCGAATTTCTAAAGACAATAACAGTGGTCTAATCGCTCTGGTTATATTGCACATCGACCGACCATTCTGAGTAACGAATAATTAGTTTTCGTAAGTGAGGCGATAGTAGGAATGTTTTGTACTGCGTAACAATGTTTATAGGTGTAACTGTCTGATGGGACCTTTCTGACCCCTGTTAAAACTGCAAATTTTCAGGACATTCATGTGGATCAGAGTAAAGTTTGTATTCAACGGAAAAATAATCTACTTCATTGAAATAGTTTGTTATTTGTATCTTACAATGCTTTCACAAACCTCCATCTCCCATATATCTTTTTAATATTGAAAACCATCTGACGGATTGTTAATAACTCGTTATTCCTTTTTTGGATTTATTTCTATTGTCAGATCTATTTCTGGAGTGAACAGCCCAGCTTCAATTGTCCCTTTCCAGTGCTAACCGTACTGGCCTGTGAAAAACCCAATGCATTTGAGGTGATGAATTCACTGCAAAACCACCTCCCTGGACACTGTTAATAAGGCTTTTTGGAATGAAATACGCATCACTCGCTGATGGTCACAGTGACCAACGTTAACTCTGTTTTGACTTACACGGAACATAAACGAATGCGTATGATGAACATCGGTGAATTTTATTACAAATTTATTATGCTACGTTTCAGTAAACAACAAGCTGATGACACACTTGAACGCCTTGATTAAATTTATGTAACGAGAAATCGACCATAAAACAATACGGCATAAAAATTTCCCTCGTTTGTGACTTCAACCCTATTGAAAGCAGGATATATATAATTAGTCAAACGTGACTGTGGATGGAGAATAACAACGCCACTGTGAAGCAGTTAGGGGCTCACAATCTGAAGAGTACTTTTGGGACAGTTTCCAATGGTACGATTTGGAGAGTTATGAAGGACCTTATCAGAAACTGACTGATGGCTCTTCTGTCACCGGAACAATCATGCCTGAATCAACGCAACACCTCGAATATACTTGTCCACACATATTTACTGCTTAACCCATTGCGCCCCTTAAGTATGCTTCTCGGCTAATTATCTCAATGACATATGACATTCGGCCGTTCAGGGTGATTCGACTTTCATAACCTTTCACCCCATCTTTGAAGAGATAATGTATACTAAAAGTGAGGTTATGTTTGTTCGATTAACATAATGTACCAAACAGTCAACTTCGGAAGCCGTTAGCTATCCTTATTCTGTCAGCAACGCAAACGTTGATACCATTGTGTCCACTGTTTGCCATTTTTCTCCGTCACGAACATTCCCATAGCAGCCGCATAGTATGTTGCTCAAATCAATACATGCAACCAATCTCGCACACTTTTCCAAGGTTTAATGAAGGGCGTCTGCCTAACAGATTAGGTCTGAAGAAATCAAAGACTAGAACAGTTGTCAAGTTCTGAAACGTATTTAGACAGTTAGCCTCAATTTATCACCTAGGGTTTGTTATGGATCACGGAATGCCTAATTATTGATGTCGTGGTGGAAAACAAATACCCACTGGAATACAGGAGTTGTGTGAACACTTTTGTTCAGCTGTGTACAACAGCCTGACAATTAACGCATTTGGTGAATATTCAGTAGGTAACTTAAAACTGGAAGCATGGGCTTATATGTTGTACACGGTTCAGAGGAGCATTTTTGAAATAAAATCAGACGACAAATACGGTTTGTGTTAAAAAATATTTTCGTGTTTTGCCAAATACCATGGTCCACAAAAGCCTATCTGTCTACCATTTGGTTTCCGAAAATTCCTACTTAATTTCGATAGTACTTGTGTAAAACGATGTTAGTAAAAAGAGGAGGTTCATCGTGGTCTTATCGGAAGTAGAGTCACGCACAACACCTCGGCGTTTCTTGATGTTTGCATTCAAATACATTAGTGTATACTGCCTCATCTTAATTACACCCACTATTGACGTGTCGAACGTGGTGAGAATCTACTTGATTCAGAACTTACCCAAACCCGGACACAGAAGATCTAACGTAGAAATAGTCCGAACATCGAGTTAAGACACCACATCATGATTGAACGGATAGTTCCGGTGTTACGTCTTCTTTTATTCGCCAAGTTCTTTGTTGGTATCGTCCTAATTAGTTTACAGTTCGTGAGTTCGCATATGTCACTGAGATTAGCCACTGAGAGACTCTGACTCCATGCTGCACAACTAAGACTGACGTTCTCCTTCACCTCGAAGACGCAGTGCCCAGTAGTGCTACCTCATTTTGTATCTACTCATTCGCTTGTTCCTGTGGAGCAGGTTACATTGGTCGCACAACAAGGCGCTTGTCGGAGAGAATACGCGAACACCATCCGGCTTGGCTGACGACCGGACAACAACGAAAGATTTCCAGCGCAATTTTGGCCCACCTAGTTGACACGGGTCACAGGAGTCAATGTGGATGTCGCATTCAAGCCGATCTACCGTGTCACCACGTGTTCACACCAGAGGTGTGAAATGTCGTATCTTGGCTGCTGCGAAACCCTAATCTGTGTGCGCAGAAGTCTTTTGTTCACGCACTGAAGTTACCATGGCCTGCCGTCGTTGGAACACTTGACACGGTACCACAGTAACCATGTCCATAATCCCCAAATGATACTAGATTCACACTGTATTAGGTTCCACAAAATCCAGACTTGACAACAAATTTCATATTTATTGTGTTGTATTTGGCCTGACACACCGAAAACGAGCTTGTTCGCCACGTTTTGACTTTTGATGAAAGACTCTGAACTGTTTAATATTGATGTATATCTATTGTTAAATCGCTCCTGGCGATTTAGGGTAATTCACTCAGTAACGCGTATTCGACAATTCCAATAACGCTTATTCAGACGGTCGGGTTGACGGGACTATCTTCCAAGTCCAAAAAACGTCAGAAAAGGCGGTCGAAAGTATTGGAATTTATACGGTACTGTTTAATAAAATTACAACAAAGGTACTATCTCACCTTGAATGTGAATCAACCGGGTACACAAATTATCCAGCAAAGGAGTACAAAATGGAGCAGCTAAGCACAAACGGCCACCAGTCAACGGGAAATGACCTCATTAAAACAATCGGGTGCAGATGAAGATGAAAAACGTGTCAAACAATACCAAGAAGGAAGTTTTTACAGACAATGACAGTTATAAAATGTAAGAAAGTAAACCTTTTATGTGCAGTTATGGTACAAAATATGTCATGATTGTTTACTGCACACAATAAAGACAACTAAAGGCAAATTAAGGATCGGCCCTTTACAAACAACCCAAACATACCTCAACGGATTCATCGTTCCGCATCATACCAGACAAAAGACGACAAACGTACCAGACGAACTTCAACAGATCCAACATCTATAAATTCGGGTTCTTGTATCATGAATAAAAACTGCTCATTGCAACCAGCCCGGGGTTTTCTCCCTATTACTTACGTGGGAGGTTTTGAGTCTAATACATTTTCCACGGCTGTTCAAAGCCCCAGATTCTGAGAAAAACCCCAACTGTCTACGTTCCTGAACCAATGGGTCACTTAATCCCACGGCATCCCTACCGTTAGAAATGAGCTTGGTCGTCTTTTCTTTTGTTTACTCATACTGACTATTTCCGATTGTTGGGAATTTCGGTGTGGTTTGCAACTCGGATTGATGGATCAGACCTTCGGTTTTTTGCTGAGCTTAACATTTAGGTTGAAAATGGTGGTGACATTGTCAGTGC
>LOND01000096.1:137318-157429 GCA_014220965.1 Paragonimus kellicotti | reverse complement strand
GTTTACTGCAATGTCGGACGTTGAACTCGTTGCATCATGTTTGGTTGGGTTGTGAATAATCGATCCTAAATTCGGTTGACTTTTGTATTTTCCTGTATTCACTGAACAAGTGTGACGAATTTTGTGCCACGATTGCACTCATAGAGTGAATCTGCATTCTTCTTTCTTACAACTACCACTGCATATCTACTAAAACTCTTGTTTGTCGTTTTTGCCAACTTTGTCAACTTCATAAGCTTATTTTCCGTTAACTGGTGGCTATTTACGAAGTCGTTTTGGGTTGTTCCGTTTTGAAAACATCTTCCGAACGATTTGAATACCCCGTTAATGCACATCCAAGATGAGAAAGCAGTTTATTGTAATTTTACTGGTAGTACCGTGTAAACTCTAATAATATCCGTTGCCTTTCCTGATATTTTCTTGAACTTGAAAGATAGTCTAATGAACCCGGACATGCAAACCAGCGTCATTCGAATTATGGATTACGCATAAGTAACACGGCTGCCTCATGAAAACAGGGCCGCAGTTCTAGTCCCGGCAGTTGCAAGGATATTTCGTTATTCACTATTTTCTGCGTATCAGCTTATCAGGAGTGATATAGCAACGTTGATCCATCAGAGCTTACGTTGCTGAATGACGTTCTGTGCAATCTACCATTATCAATAACTCCGAACCTAGGAAATCTGGAACTCGATTTGCTAGACAGCTGCGGTATTAACATTATCATAGCTTAAACAAAACGTTGATCAACCAAAGGTTTTTAGTTTCAGAGACCCCAGCAATACTGACATCAATGTGTTACCACCGGAAACTGTTGGCGGAATAATGTATTTTCCATTTATCAGTCTTAAAATACTTCTCAATCTTACTATCTTTTAGCGAGAACATTGCTTACCTTTTCCGGTTAACACAGTGACCTTGCGTCAGTGTTATTGAAAAACGGCGATAAGTTAGATAGGTTTGACTGCTCTTATGCGCACGTTTTAGGCATTATGCTCGGACTTTTCAATAAGAGCACGTAATGGTTGCAACGTCGACCCTCAGAGTTAATAAAACTTCCGATTCTCGTACAGTCGAGAAACAGAAGAACATCATTCGGGAGGCGATGTGTATAAACTTATGCAGTAAGACTTTCTAAGTAATGAGTCGTTTAGTGGCGATTTTACACTAGGCTTTCCGGCCTTAAATGCGTCCATGTATTAGTAAAGACGATGAATGGCACCAAAAAATCGCGCAATTACACTGCATCTGAACTGTTGCAAATAAAAGACAACCCAAACTGTAAATGCTAAACATTATACTGTCCGGATATTGTGCTTGAACTTAAGGGAGGAAACGCATTTTACATGCAGTTAACGAATTTGGTATTGTTACCATGGTAATCAATTCTATGAATTTCTCTAATATGTCTTCAAAGTAATACAATCCTTGTGAAATGACCTACGTCACCGGAAACAGAAGTACTGTTCACTTTGTATCACGGCTTACATAAAAACATATAGGGTTGAAATTGTGCGCAACATGACTATTTCAGCATACTTCACTCGCATCCAATATATGGCTAATAGATCTGGAGAACGTACGTTTACCTGCTTGTGTGCAACATGAATCTCCGGATAGACGGGCTGATCACTGGACTGATAAAGTGAAGATAACTGTTAAGGGCAAACTGCAACGTGACACTTCAAATAACGGTGGATGACGTATTTATTTACTTATGTGGTTTACTCCAACTAACAGCCGTGAATCTCAGTAGTTTCTTTCAGCAGGTAGTTTTGTGCTGAAGCAATTGGAAATAAGTATTATTGGTATTTGTGAAAAGCATAACTGGTGTAATTGATAACTGCTTATGTATTTCATTAATTTGGACTCAGTAAAATATGTCACTGATTATTTTGGTTTAGCAACTCGATAATTGATTGTCCTCTTATTTTAAACGGCCGTTTGTATATAATGATTACGTCTGAGTACTGGATGATTAAGTTGCTTATACCACACTCTATTCGGATAAATGAAATTTGATCCATCTTTCCGTGTTCCCTTGTTAGAGAATAAAACTTTACCAGAAACGTTCATTTGCACCTCATGTCCAGTTAAACGTAATGCACTAATTACGGTTAGTGTTCCACTACAAGAAACCACAGAAAGAAACACTATCCGACATAGATGTTTTTACCAAAACTGAGCTACCATCATTTTGTTCACCATGGTAGTGAGAGAAAACTTTTGTAACGGCAGTAAATAACAGGCGTTTGGACCCAATTACACTCCAACCAGTTGTGGCCTCGACAGACACAGGAGCATAGAGTCTAATCCAAAATCTCATGGAAATTGATTCAACAAGTTCTACCAATCAAATATACTGACTAATGATTCCGCTGCTATAGCAGTCGAATCACCTGCAATTCAAGTAAAACATGTGTGTCGCTGTATTTAAGCGAATAAGCCACACTGGACGTTAGCACATGGGCGACTCGAACAAAATAAATAGAGTTGGTTCACAAAAGCAGGAAGTCCTTTGACTGAATTGGAAAAGTATTAATTACTAGGACGACGTAGGACTTTCAGGTCTGTTACACCATAAAAGATCAAGACGTAAAACAAATGAAATTCACGAAGTGGACGACGAGAAATCATGTGAACTGAACTATGCAAAAAGTTTAATTTGTAAAAAAAGGATGCCGTAGGTGGAAAGAATATATAAAACTTTGTTAGCGTCTTTCTGTGAAGTGCCTTAGTGGCTTGATAAACTGCGAATACGTCAAACTAACATCTGAATGCTGTTAACCGTATAGAGGAAGCCCACAGAGTTCCATCAGGGTGTCCAGTCACATACAGCATTCTTACGGAAACAACGGATGAATGACACAAATAGTGCAGTTCAATGTAAACTTATACCAAGTTGTAGTCAAATTCCGATGGGTTAACGAAGATTCGGACAGATTTACCCAAAATATCAACCACGCAGCTCTAACGAATACTGAAAAAAACATGCCTTTAACGTGCAGTGAAAGGAATCGACGGAGATTAAACATTTCTAAATAAAAACAATGAAGCAAAAATATCAAAGACTGTGATAAGTTTTAACGATCCTTTGGAACTGGCAACAATTAGCCCTCATGTCCGTTAATATTAAGAGGCAAGTTTAAAGATATACCAGCGGGAAAAATTGTGAAGCGCAATTAAAAAATACTCTGAGCGATATGACGTTTCCCAGAATAACTTAGATCATGTATTTCACGAAACTTGTCTCCGGAGCGGAATGCCTGCGAAAAAGAAAATGATGGATTAAATCGTCAAATAACAGCAAGGAGCAAAGCGTTTCGGGCATCAGCATAAAAAGTTGGGCACTGAAATGTTCACCGTGATGACCATTAAGACGTGATTGTACAGCTGCATTAAAAATGCAGATACTGCATTTAAACAATCAAAGAGGATCAATACAACTTTCCAAAGAAACGTGCCTGTCATCTGAAAACCATCAAGGAAAGGTAATGAAGCATACAGGAATATCATATCTGATGTGTGAGGGTCAATAGGATTGAAGTGGAAAGAATCAAAAAAAGCAAACTGATGACAAATATCAATGAGGAGCAGAAACATTAAGTGAAACGTACGCTTGGACGTGGGATTAGTGGAACTCGTTTGCTTCCGCATCGGCTGCTGAAACAACCAACTTTACAGGCATACCGTCTCTACGGCTATTCAGTGTATCACTGTGACCAACCAAAAAACTAAACTTTGACATATTCAAATACACGACTTCAACAAAATAGGTAATTAACGTCACAGTGGATCGCAGGCTTGGCATTGTCGTAGACATTTCAACCAGCCCGTTTCAAAAAGTAAGCACTATATTCGAGGTACAATCTCACTAGAACTCGTCAGTAGTGTAGATTCTTGTGATGGCTGAGATTCAAACTGTGACTACGCTTTCATCCGACTACTTGGTTGAACACTACACACTGACGCCACATTGAATACGACCAAACTGTCAAATGCAAAGGCGAGCTGCATTCGCTAGCGAGTAGAGTTCAGATTGCCCGGCCACCCTGAGGTGAGACATAGTAACCATCGCGTTAACTTCAATGGATGATCCCATGATTAGGAATCTAGATCACTTAATGTTTCTAACTACCCAAACTGCAAGTATAGAGATCTGTGAGAGATTCAGGATTCACATTACAAAACTTACAATGTTGTCAGCGGACAATTTCTATGGCGTGCGTTTGGTATATATACGTTAATTTAACAACGGGGTCATTGGATGAACGCACAATTCGGTGTAAGACCTGGTCTTTTTATATTTCAAAAATATGTGCCCTAATACTACACCCGCAGGTTTGTTATGTTCGTATGAAGGGTGTGATTTGTTGCCTTCGGTGTGTGCGTGTGTGTGTATGCGAGACTACAGACGACCTGTGTGTTTGATTGTTTATGATCCACGTGTTTCATTCTCCAGAGAGGGACGACAGTGTGCCGGTAACTCGGCCGTTGCCTAATACTGATTGGATTGGGCAGGGTGAATAAATGCTATTGAGCAATTACTTCCTGGTCTGCTTATACTAGCTGATTGTAGCAACTGAACAGCAAACAGTCGTTTGTTCTTGCGTGTATCCATCTCCAGTATGGTTGTTCTACGTTCATCAATCAATTCCCACATTTTGACATCACATAAGATCTCTTTATTTGTGCGACAGAAGGAGGTTTATAACCAATAGGATTGTGAAGCAAAAAGTGTCACTTCATAAGCTAGTTGCCGGTTTGGAAAAAATATGTGCACAGATCAGACGATCACTCAAAAACTGGACTGTCGTTTGCCTTTTCGACTAGAATTAGGACAGCATAAATAGTACATTCATCTGGCACAATGCTTATTTTATTGCAAAAACACCACTTAACAAGTGACGCTGGTTGCACTTATGCACCCGTTCAGTCCGACCACAGATTGCAAGCGCACGGCTCTGGCGTTCAGACCACTCGACTGTAGCTTAGCTGGTAGAACAAAGGACTGTAGATGTTGCAATGATCCTCAGACCGGTGTTTCGAATCCGCCACGTCGGAGCTGGTTCTGTGTGGTTGGTATTTGTGTACAACGCCGTCAAAATGTATGCAGTATGGCTATGGATGAAGTAATGTAGTTGCGCATAACTACCACTCTGATGGCTGGTTTCATGTGCAACGTGTGGTATATAGTCCGGTGCTCAAACCTACGCTTTAATTAGATGCGGAGTGGAAACTTTATTTTCTATGTGGTGAGCACACTCTTATTTAGCCGATCAGCCTTATTCAGAGTTTTTACGCAAGGCGAACAAGCGAACACACGGATTCCTTCAATATATGGACATTCTGTTGTTTCTTTCTTCAGGTCAACGCGGTTTGAGATACGTTTCATGTGTCTCCCACCCAAACGACGTTTCAGATTTCGCGTTTGACTTTTGTCCATTTATCACTGGGGTGAGTTTAAATAGCAGTGGACTGCTGCATCCCACTGATGCGTGACACATTGGACGGTCCTGTGACCAAGTTGTGCGTGCTTCACTATTCAAGCACTCAGTCAAATAAATTGACCTCTATTGAAGTCTGTTACGCGTGCGTTTCTGTTCGCACACCAGTTGACTAACAAAGCCTTTTGTAATTTGCAGTTCGCATGTGATTACCTTGGTTAGTGCTCCGACCAATGGAACGTACTTGTAGATGATTGCCAGTCGGATGCGATATGATTATAAAAAGCTTTAGTTGGTTTAGTCTGATTGGGTGAAACAGGTTTTGTATTACCTAACATCCGCAGGAAACTAAAGGACAGCGCAATGGAGCAACTGAAAATGTGGTGAGTCCTCTTTACATCAAAGCCTCCTCTGAATTTGATGCGTTCCTAGGCAACTGTAAGCTAAATTCAGGAGTACTGCCAGTTGTACAATGCTAGTTCAGCTAACTGTTTGCATCAACCTCCGTTCACCGGAGACAAGGAAACCACTACTTTGTTATCCAACCACAACAGTGACCCTACGTTTGCGACCCAGGACCGTACAATGATCAGCTTTAAATCGTACGATAGTGCTAGAAGTCCGTTAGTGCGTGCTCATTTAGTGGCCACTTTATATTGTCCAACTGCATTTTCTTCTGTACAGCGTAGGTCATGTTGGTAGGTTTCTCTAGACACTAAATATCATGCAACATCCGGATATACATATGGCCGACAGCGTAACCCCTCGCAGCAACCATCATCTGTGTTGTTCTTGGCTGGCATCCTGCGATTCCCCGAACAGTCGCTAACACACCGTATGCAGCAGAATTATGCGAGAACATCAGAATATATAGCAGGTGAGTATACCTAGTTTGTCTTTTGCGAGCAGTCACTGACTTCCCGGTTTCGAACGCACTTTTATTACACCTGTCTTTCTGGATTTGATTCAATGTCAAACATTTTCTACGTTGAAATATGATGGGGATGGCAAGTGTCAGGCGCGTGACCAGTAAATGGTATAGGGTATAATTTCCTTTTTTTATAAACCCATATCGGGCTTATCTGGGTGGCTCCGTGACCATTAACTTGGATGACTGCTGATAGGTGTCTAGTCAGGTACACGATTGCGGGCTACTTTGATCCGTTTAAGGTGAGGATACGTAGAAGCAAACCAGAGAATCTCTGCGGTCGTAGATGTTTTACTTTCTTCCATATACGACGTGGTATCCACTCGATGAGGTTTGTCTGCTCACTGTCGGCCTTGATTTTGTTCGTGCATGGTAGCCTACGACAAGTTGGCGGTCCGACAGTGTGGGTAGTGATGTCTCACTATATAGTGACAACGTTGCTAATATTAAGGCAGTAGATTTACAGCTAATGAAAAGGCTACAAGCTTCGGATCACTGAAAGACTGTCGATTGTTTTGCTAATTCGAAAAATTGACTGTGAATTTAACACACCTTAGACCAGCTATCGCGGTGTGGTTTAGAATGGTGTGATAAGAACCGTCTGACGGGTACGAGCTTCCGTGACTCTTCAGCAGGTATGAACGAGGAAGTGCTCCGTATCTGCGTTGTGCGGGTTGAACAAACAATTGGCAACCGTCTGTTAGTGCCCACAAAGTCCAAGACTATCATAACCTAAAAATTCTTTATTGCTTCAGTAAGTTTTGAACCCTTTTTGAACGACAAAGTCAAGCATTGTTAGACAGCTGTATCGAAGGGAAGGAGGCAGACTCAACACCTCGCCTAAGAGTTTTGGAGATAGTGGCAGCGTGAATACCTGTGTGGACAACAAGCTCGTATAACTGGTTCGTATGATTTGCAAATAGGGGGCATCGTCCACCTCTAAGACCCATCTGCTCTTCGGGGAATTCGGCCAAAAAGCATGGTAACCAATGCACCTTCAGGGTCAGATCGTCATGGAAGAGAAGTATTTGTGAAAACACCACAAGTTGTTGTGAGGCGTGCTGTGAGATCGTTTTGTATTTTGGAATGTCAAGACAGAAGTTGATGTTGTTATCTGAAAGGTTGGTTAAGAATCCCCATCACCCTATCCTCTGACAGTTTCCGTGGGCTTACTTCGTAGAAGGCCCAAGTGGATTTGGGGACTCGATGTTCGAATTGCTGAAAGCCGTTTGGTACACCTGTCTTTCTATGTTTACTGCAATGTCGGACGTTGAACTCGTTGCATCATGTTTGGTTGGGTTGTGAATAATCGATCCTAAATTCGGTTGACTTTTGTATTTTCCTGTATTCACTGAACAAGTGTGACGAATTTTGTGCCACGATTGCACTCATAGAGTGAATCTGCATTCTTCTTTCTTACAACTACCACTGCATATCTACTAAAACTCTTGTTTGTCGTTTTTGCCAACTTTGTCAACTTCATAAGCTTATTTTCCGTTAACTGGTGGCTATTTACGAAGTCGTTTTGGGTTGTTCCGTTTTGAAAACATCTTCCGAACGATTTGAATACCCCGTTAATGCACATCCAAGATGAGAAAGCAGTTTATTGTAATTTTACTGGTAGTACCGTGTAAACTCTAATAATATCCGTTGCCTTTCCTGATATTTTCTTGAACTTGAAAGATAGTCTAATGAACCCGGACATGCAAACCAGCGTCATTCGAATTATGGATTACGCATAAGTGGGTGGATTGTCCTGAACCGCTTGGAGCAGTTCAACAACAGCGGCTAGTGAAGATCACCCAATCGTCTGGACTGGTTATACTGCCAACGGTATAGGGTGTTGTTAAGTTCATAGTACCTTATGTTGCACTCCTGGCTGCACAAGGGTGCTTAGACAGTGAGCCACAAATCTTTAACTACACAGTGAAACCCTATTTATGGTTGCAGCACCGCTGTCTCCCACGCACTTAAGGAGGGGATTGAAAAGGTACCCTTAAACAAAGAGCAATTTGATCGCCCACCGGTTGAACGTAACCACGGATGTGTTATTTCTTACGGCCGGAAAACCCACACAACTCCCTAGGAGCTTCATACAGCTTAAAATACGTATACCATTTGCAATACTAATCAGAATGTGTCGTCAAGGTCCTATTCCACTGCGCCCTCGGGCTAGGTAAGCCCCTCACTGCCAAGTGAGTCAGACTTTTGAGTCATTGGCTCCGGGTAGGGTCCCCCAAGAAAACCCTGTATCCTGTTGTCTCGCAGGTCAGACTTTTGAGTCAAAGGCCCCAGGCGAGGTACCTCGAGAAGATCCAAATTTTTTGTGTCCCACATGTGAATCCGTTTAGCCGAAGGCTTAGTCTGAGGTTCCATTTGTCCACATGAGAAACGTGGACGCAAGACGTTGTCTGTTGGAACACGCATTGTGCGAACTGTGTATGATTGATGCAGCATCAAACGGCCGGAAATGCCCCCAAAGATCAACCGAATCGACACCAACAACGTACGTTAGTACCAAGCCAGAATCCGAGTGAGAACAACTCTGCCAAGACAAAACGCTAAGCTCCAGGAAAAAGTACCGCGCAAAAAAAACAACCATCTTTTTGTACCGCACACATCTTCCACTGGATGGGTTACCCGGCAGACGGTGCTCGGGAGACGACTTCTGTCTCGGAATCACTGACTGCACCAATTTTTAATGATGGATGAACTTCATGTCGTCAACCCCCAAATAATGTTTATGCGCCCAAAACTCAGTTTAAGTAAGTTTGTTACAGTTCCTAATGTTTTCAGTCAAAGTACGTGTTACGCTGACTGACACATGAAACACAAGTACGTCTAATAGGACGAAGGAATGTTCGCGTATGCCACCGATCCGGGAACCTTGCAGACATTGGAGGGATACGTTGACCAGAGAAGAGACCTGCTATGGTTAGGTGATCAACTTAACAGCGCCAGGTTGAGTACAAAGAAGCGTAAGCAAAATAAAAACAGAAACAAGCACCATTCAGACTCAGCCCTACCGATCACGAGACAGTATAGTCAAATGTACAACAAAAAGAGCAGAGTAGAATTGCGTCTGCTCCATCTGCATGCTATTTCACGCGCTGCTCCCACTAAACACCCAATTCCATCTTGGATCAGAAAAAGAGTCAACACGCGAAATCACGACGCGAACTCATTCGCGAGACGGCCATCATCGTTCGGTTAATTACGTAATTATGCGGCAGCGGAACATTGGAGAGGTGCGTTTCACGAGAGTGGTGCGCAAGGCTGAATGTATAACAGACCATAGGCTAATTAGGGCCAAATTTTTAGTGATGTTCATAAGACGGCTTATCATCCGAGCAACGGCAGAAACTTGGTACTAAACGATTGCAGAACTTAGAGACGAGGACTCGTTTTCAGTGTCTATCTGCCGTTTACCTGACAGACGCTCCCCTATCCACTACCCCAAATAGTAGGCAAATCACCTACAACAGGAACACGAATCACAGGCTAGCAGCAGCCATTGAAAGGACTCGGCTATTCAAGCACTTGAAACACTCTGGGATCACGGCGTGACATAACAATTTGCAGTATACTCAGAATATATACTAGAAAGGTTCAGCTCGCGGTTCCCACAATGAACCCGAACGATGGAGTTGAAGAGCCGCATTTTGTAGTGTTCGCCGTTACCTCACCGAACGGCTTCCTGGAATCAGTAAAGGCCGGTAGAAAAAACAAGGGGTTACACTGACCGCCGACAATACAAGAAGTTCTACCAGTCGTTTAAAGCGATTTTTGGCCTGCCCATTCAGTCTACTAAAATACCGACTGACGAGAACTCTGACCTTTCGTGCACTCAATGGAAGGAAATCACAAAAATCTGGTGCAAGCATTTTGACAGCCTATCAAGCCAACCGGCTACCATTGATTGCGAGACCGTGAGTGGCCTACCACAGCAGGACTTCAAAGCTCCAAAAGCATCTCGCGCCCAGAGTGGCAGAGACTGCAAGAAGGCTGTTAGTAACGCCAACGGAGAGTCTGCACAGGGAAGCTATCCACAGTTAGATATTCGAGAGAGTAGAGCGAACCGTTCCGGACCGCTACTGCCTCAACGCTGGGTTACCCAGATTTGGACATGAATGAGCTCTCAAGATTTGGAGTGTGTAAGGGGCTTGAAGCTATAATCTATAATGGCAATCGCCACGACAGTTATCTGGCGAACTGTTTGCTGAGTTCCGATGGTTCGGGATTGAGATAACGAGGTTGGACTTAGCAAAAGGAAAGACGGTTATGGTTATTTTAGATCTGAGTGATTTCGAGGCCCAAATGAGCTGTTGGAGCTGCAGACATTGAATCTCTCACTAGATACACATCCAAAACCAATGAAATGAAAACCAGAATGCGTATAAGATGTCTGAGCTAAAAATTAAGATGAATTGATAAAACTTAAATCATTGTAAATCGTGACGATATTGTATCGTTTAAGTTGTATGGAGAGTCAAATCTCAATGGGAATGTATAACCTCTGTGTGCGGGGATATGTTAAATAAAAATGTCCATGATACCAGGAGATGATGGTGACCTAAATCACAAAATGAAATCAGCTTCGTCAAGGGGGCCAGTAACAGACGATCACTGATTATATGAAAAGCATTTCCAACCACAAACGTGGGGTGGATAGACTAATTGGGTTGGTGAACAAAATGTTTACACATTCGATGAGTCTGTGTGATTATGTATTAAGATACTCGCTTGAACGATGCGCTCTCTCATAGAAACCATATTCCACTATGTACGGTCTGCCTAACAAGAATGTGGTTTACTTACTGCGGATTAACCATTTTGCAACATAGATATGCACCTAAACGAGGGTCTCTGCGACGGATGCATTGACACATCAGGGCCGCGGCCCTATCGCAAAGTTTTGGGAGCATATTTAGGCTATAGTAGATTCATCGGAGTCCACCCTACTTTGACTGATATACAAAAAACACACCATGACTATACACTGACATTCGGAAACGAAATGTAAAACTTGTTTCTAGCTGGATTCTGCCTGCAGACTACGTGCCTAAAAGGTTACAACTTTGTCACAGTCATGTCTACGACTCGATTCACTATTTATAAAGTATAAAGGCGTACAAAATAACTTTACTCCAGCGCTGTTAGCTGGGCGCAAAAATGGGCGCACTGCGATGTGTTACATCACTGTATTTTATGAACTAGAGTGGCTTCACAGACTTTCGGTGAAATGAGTCGCTTGAAGTTTCTTTTTCAGTGAACTGGTATGAGAGCATTCAACATTCATATGCAGCAGCATATGACTGGAGTCCACGAACTCTGAGCCTGTCGTACTTTTTAGCCCAAGTTCAGGTGAAGCGCCATATATATGGGCGTATAGTTTCTTCTATGTTTCATAGTCGTTGCTAAATTTCAGCTTGAATCTAAAGCAACAAGTAGCCAACACGTGGTCATTCCTACACTTCAGCGTCAAAACCATTTTACTTTGGTTCCTCACATTTATTGTGCTGTGAAGCTACGAAATTTCCGAACGGAAGAAGACTAGCGAATACGACTAACAACCAGTCCATCATAATATTCCTTGTCTCCAGACATTTGAGTGATAGTAGCAATAAAACCATGGACACCCGCACACTCAACAATTGTGTTTCAACGATGAACGTATTGTTTCATTTCGTTGTGGACGCCATTGGTGAAAGACAAAATTGGAATTATACCTGATGGAAACATACAGCGGACTAATAATCACAACACTGTTATTCTGGCAGACTCATGTTTTTTCTCATGACTAGACCTAGCATGTTCACGGTACCTACACTCATAATTCACGGTCGGTCATAGCTTCAAAAGTAGAGAGTCATTCGCTCATACTCTGCTATCTTTGCCCTAGTCTATGAGAAATTGTCTGATGGTTTACGGATGTAAAAGGAAATTGACTAGAACTGAACAAAAGAAAACTTCACCAAAGCTACTGGTATACGACCAGGTTAGCAACATACAGAAAAATGCATCAAGACGTATGAGCTGTGGGACCGTGCCAGGTGGGTGGTTAAGAGAATTTTGATGTAAGTTATCTTTCAAAGATGTGTCGATGGATTAAATGTTTGAAACTCAACCAATTCAGTACTGATTTTGGAGTCAGGCAATGTGATCCACAGTGAAACGTCCGTAAGGATGAAGCAGTCCTGTTCACGAAGAAAGCTGCAACTCCATAATCACCTTTCGGCAAATAACCTTTGAAACATTTATCCTTAGTTGGCTGGAGCAGATATATCATTTGATTAATAGCGACGTAGGGCATGTTGCAGACGACGATCAGGCCTTCTCTGGGCTGTTTGTAATTTGGTGAGAATTGACCTAATTCCACTAGTCCCTGTGGATAGGAAATTTTTCCAAACCGAATAACTCCTTCAGTCTCCCGTCTCTGAAAACAATTGTCAGTCTTCAAGATAGAGACGATGGATATACGCATTTGTTTTCAGATACAGACCGCTTATGAGAGCGAACGCAGTGGATGGACTTCAGAAAAAATGGCTTTTCTACTTCTTCCTAAAAGATGCAGTGCCATTTTTACTTCTCCATTCATGGCTGAACAATTTATCGGTAGTTTAAACTGCTTGTCAGTAAGATCCCTAGGTCATGTTCGCATAATAATACGAATAACTTAGTGTCGCTAAGGTGATGGTCCACAAGGTGCTGATGCTGAACGTACATGTCTGTATTTGTTGACATTAAATGGTAAGCTATTTTATCTGGGACAATGGTTCAAACAGTTCAAATATTTTTAATGATTCCACATCTCCTGAACATTCTACAACCTGCCAGAGTTGTGGATTATTGACAAACTGTAGCATTGGTGGGCTGACGATTTTGGGTAGTGCGAGAAAGAAAAAAGAATAAAAGTGTCCCAAGATGGATCCTTTGGAATCCCTCTGCTGACAGGTCTCTTAAGTATGAACGCAAGTTCAGACAGATACTTCTCAAGCTATCAAATTATGATTATCGACGTTGTAAATTTGTTGCAACCCAACCAACCGTATGGAACCGTATGGAACCAAACGTGAGAGCATGCACTAGTTCATGCCACCCAGTACGGGACCGAAACAGAAGTGCAGTGTTAACGATGAACGTGACCAATCGGACAATCAGCCGCTTGGAAAGCGGAAACCTATTGATCCCGTGTAGCCAGACTGCCAACGGAAATGAGATGGACTGGTGATTGGATAAAATTACGTCGGACGTCTGAAACAGTGGAAACAACGTCAAAATCGCCCTTTTACACGCAAGCAAGCTGTCAATTAGGCTGTTGAGTGTATAGGTGCATATCAGACGTTAGAAAATCAACTCGTCCAGGTAACAAAACTTGAAACAGTGGTGAAATAAGTCGCTTAACGGTGCAATAAATAGAATAAGGCTAACCAAGACAATGGTAATAAAACTGTTTTGTGACTGCTCATGTAAGTTTCAGGTGTGTAGAATAAGTAGGTTAGCGAATGTCACCCCAGCAATAAAAATAGGCGCTTCTACTTCATTCCCTACACTTCCGCCGCGGATGCATCTTCCGAGGTATAGAAAACCGGTCAACACCCTCCATGACTTCCTTATCTAACATTAAATATACGTAATCACAGCAACCTTGCAGAAGCGCTTTGCATTGTGTGGTTGCAAAGCGCATTCCGAAGCATTTAGCGGAACGCGAAATAGCATCTAGCACCTTTTGTGCTGTTTGGGAAGTGGCAAACAGCAACATCCTGTCGTCAGCATAATCGAGATCAGCCAGTCTTCCACCAGGCAGGAGGTTTACGTCGGCAACTTCTGAGTATCACAGACAGTCCTTCATTATTTTTTTAATGATAAAATTACCCACAAATGGTGAAAGTGGACAGCTTTGAGGTACGCCACTGCTGGTACTGAAACTGTCAGACAGTTCGCCGTAAACCCTAACTTGAGGTAAAGTATTTGAATAAAGCGCCAACAGTTTGTTCAAATAATAGATCGGCACACCTTGTTAAATAGTCGCTACTATCCGGAGTGAAATCAAAAGCAGAATTTGTGACAAAAAACTTTCATTTTCTTGGGTTTCTATTGGTTATTTTATAGACAAGATGCATCAGTAAAATGAAGAATTACAATTGGTGCCGACGCCTTGGCTTTCCTATTGGTCGGCTCGGCTCCGCTTGTAGCTCGTTTGTTTTAACGCGTGACGCACTTAAACAACTTGTTTTACTTCGATGCTCGTTATAACAAAATCCGATGCTATAGGCAACGTGCTATCCTGATTAGTCACCGCGCTGACATGCCAGTCTGCTCGCGTTGTCGACAGTGATTGGCCGTAGCCTTCTGCGAATCACCGGTTGACTTCGTATCGATGTGTTTTCCAATCCAATCCCTTTACACACCCCTGCGTTTAAGCGATTTTAGAAATGCATATCGATTCACCGAATCGAACTCACCTTTGTGGTCGAGACATGTGACACATAAGCACGCATTGTTTACAGTAAAACTTAGCAACTTCAAATTATAGCAGATCTTTATATGATTCCACCAGTTTAAATGACATACTCTTGGAGTGTCACATTTAGCGTCCATTATTCTCAATTTGATACACTGGGTTTGAGTAAGTACTGTGTGTCGCCATATTGGTTACCGCATTCAATTTTGCGATGAACCGAGACACGAGACAACGATGTTTCACCATTAAATGATAATGCTGTAACACCACAAAGATAATCTACCTCTGCCTAATTTGTATTCAAAAAGACGACCGTCCGCACAACCACCGAAATATCATGCGCTCTCATTCGCGTGTCTCTGTCAGTGTGTTGGTCGGTTGAAATTTGTGTTGGACGGTTTATAGATGTAAAGAAAATTGGATGGAACTGGGTAAAAGGTAAATTCAGTGAAGCTCTCAGCTGTTATTATTCAAACAACATTCCGTTAGACATATGCAGCTAATGGCCTGTGGAACTATGCTAGATGACAGTTAGGAGACCTATAGTGCAGGCTATCTCTCATACATGTGCCAACTGAGTAATATTTTAAAACTCTAAACCGATTTATCCGCGATCGCAAAGTCAGGCAATGCGTTCCAGTGTGAACAGGCCCCAACTGTGAAGCGGTTCTGTCTATAGGCAACCTACCTGTTCCATTAATCGATTTCATTGAGTAACTCTCCAGACATTTATCCTCGTTTAGTGGAAGACATGCCAGTCAATGACCCGAACTGTGGAGTATTTTTTAGGTAGGAATTAGAACTCCTCCAGGGTGTCTGTAGTTCGTCGATAGTTGACCTAATTCTGCCAGTCTTTCTTGACAGGGGATTTTCCTAATCCCCATAATCCTTTTAGTGACTCATCTCTGAACACTTTCAATAAGTACAAAAGCGTTTTGAAGACGAGATAACAGGTTTATATGTTCGTTTCCAGGTGTGGGTTGGTTATGGGGGCAAACTTAGTGGGAGACAGTTTAGGGTGGAAGGTTCTACAAACTTCTCCTTAGAGGTTTAAGACTATTTGTGCTTCCTTCAGTCATGGCAGCATAATTTGTAGACATGCTTGGGCTGTCTCCACTATGGTCTTTAGGTCTCGTTCGCCAACTGACACTGGTAACT
Organism: Paragonimus kellicotti; assembly: GCA_014220965.1. Lineage (NCBI taxonomy): Eukaryota > Metazoa > Platyhelminthes > Trematoda > Plagiorchiida > Troglotrematidae > Paragonimus > Paragonimus kellicotti. Next base: position 141,432 of record LOND01000096.1, on the reverse strand, counting down.
TTGTGGCTTGAACAGAGACTGTGACTACGGTCTATTTGTGGTCATTGATAATTGGGCTAAAAGTAATTTACACCTCTGTGAATTTGACAAGCCAGCAGGTTCGGAGCAATACCTTAATGTTCCCTCCGGGGAGAAAGGTGAATATGTATAGAAATGACGGCAGTCTTACTGGTCATTGGTCCAGTGGAGAGGTAAAAATTCAGGTTTGACCTACTTCACTGTTTTAGGCGTAAAAGATGAAAACAATTTCAGTAAGCCGACGAATGTTTCGTATTGCTTGAGCGATGAATTCATGTGATGTTGACCACGTTCAATGTAAAAGTTTATCGCAACCCGCTGACCGACGTCCCTCGGTGAAGGCAACCTCAGATTGGTTAATAGTGTGCTTTTGACAACTGACGAAATAATGATTTGGAAGTGTGTAATTTTGCTGTCTCCTCTTGCGGGTGATAGGGATATGTACGAGTGCAATTAAGAGAAACTGAACGCCAGAGACGGATAGGTCGATGGAGTGTGTATAGCCATCCCGGCTGAAAGATGCATGTTTTCAGTCAGCATTCTACTTAGCTGAGGCTGACCATGAGGTTCAACCACCTCGCACATTTTCTGCAACAAGTACTGACGTTAGACCACATGAAAACTTTGTAACAGTATCGGTCAAGCGGAAACAGAACAGGAAACTTTAAAAATTCTTTTTCCGTCAAGAGTTTGAATGAAGGGAACAATAAGCTGATCTACGTCCCGATAAATTTCGCTACATCTTTACAAGTGTATATGGACAAGTTACATATCATTTTACACCATTTTATACATCTGTATATCAATATTAGAAAGCCAGCGAGATATCAAAGAAAGCCAAATATCAGAGTCCACAATCTTTTTCACTACCATGGTAATGAAAACCCACAAACAGTTGTTTCTGAACGCAAAGCACGGATGTGGACCTTCGGATAGGAACAGCCTCAGGATAGCGCTATGTTCGGTTGTGACCTTAAGTAAATAGCGCGAAATACCGTTGTATGATCACATTGGTTTTGCGTCGTCACAATATAGAGTGCGATGGACGACGCAGGCTGCTTGTTTCCATGCCCGGCTGTGACGTTATGCGTTTGCTTGACCTGCTTTTTTACTCTGTTTTCATGACCCTGGTTCGCAACTGGCATCCAATCAGTGTATGATGTCCCGTATCTACACCGATACTTTGTCGGGTAATTAAAATGGCTGAGTTCTGACACTCGGCTTTCTCTGGTATCTTGTTTGTCCTCCCATACTGATTTATAAGTGGTATGTTATACGCACTCATAAAGACGCAGTGAGGTGTGTCCAGACGCAAACCGTACAATATCAACCTATTTTCTTTTTTTACTCGAGAATGGGAAACGTAAGAGCGTATGTTGGTTTGTGCCATTCGGAACGGGAGAAAAACCACAATGTCCTCCGCAGCTTCTTATAGACTTTTTTAACAGCTGTCTTCGGTAATTCTCATCAAGTTTCTGCAAATATATGAACTATAGGCGATATACCTGTAGATCGATAAAGTAAGTCACACGGATCAGTAGATTTCTCACAAGGTGAGGCATTTCACAGTCTAACGGCGGGAATTGGTATTGCTGGTTTATGTGTGCTAGCCACAGCTGACAGCATCAGCCGGTTCCCACGTGACTGGGTTTCGAGTGGTTTTGAGATGGACGGTCAATGAATGGTCATTGAATGGTCTGCACCAACTGGTTCTGGACACACAGCCGTGGATCACAGAGTATGATGGCGATGGCCTCAGCTGTTGATAACAGTCACGCTCTAACCGATCTGGAGTGCACTTGGAGAAATGGTTCAAAACGCTTCGTCCGGTTTAATTCCATGGCCGGTGTCATTCATGCGGGACCCAACTGCGCTTGAAGTGGGACTAATCGAGCAACTGTAACACAAGTTCCGGAGAGATTTACGAATCCTACTCCACAATAGCCTTGTAGTCCCCCAACGCAACCAGCTTGACAATAGCAGGTACAAGAGCACATACAGAAGACAAATAGAAAGTGGGCAAACCAGCCTAAAGTGTGGCACACTTACCGAACAGTTGTTGAGGGATAAAGTTGGTTTCGCAAACGCGTTCGAAAGTCTAGTTTTAGTTACCTAAATGTTACCTCACTCTAATAAGTCGTACATGAAATCGACTTTACCTCTCCTGTGAGAACGAGTTCACCTCCCGTACTGGGGTGCAAATTTTTGTCTGGGATATATCAGGGTATCCGCTCCCATACAAATATACGGTACCGAACGAACTCGTTTTCATTGAATCATCAGGCTAAACTCAATACATTTACAGCACAGACTTACGAGGGAACCATTACCGGAATAAACGGAGAACGAACGGCTATTGAGGTAAGGCAAATCAATATCACGCTTTAATCAAGTATCACATGTCCAAATTTCGTCTAAGTGGCACCCCAAACTTGTGAATTTTGTATAACCTGTATAGTTAAGCGAATCATCATATTGGTGGGGCGAACCCCTTCAGCTGTCGACGAAACAATAAGTCCATTCTGTTTTAAGACCTTAGAGATTTTCCTATTACCTTTTTAAGAGGTCCTATCAACCTTGCGAGGAAGAGGTTGGTCATGTTTGATCGAAAACTTAAACGAAACGTTTCTGGGCACATATTGTTGTAGAGGCGACTTTTAGTAGCTCTTGCAGTTAGTGAAATCCTATGTTTCATTATTCTCAACTGAGTGATCTTCACTCGGTAGACTGGACGAAATACCTCCATCACACTAACCGAATTTGAAGTATATCATTAAGCACTGGTCTGTCATTAAGCACCATATGACTACAGTGACTACAATGGTTATCTGTTAGGGCGTACATTTTTTTCGTCCAAAACCGCCTCCGTCCTCGAGAAGAAAAAAACGATGGACTCAACCCTACTTAGCGGAACTGTTCAGGGTGGTCGAGAGGTGACTTTGGTTAGTTTTTTTACCCGTCCGACTTTTATTCCGCTATGCTCATTAGTGGCCCTAACTATTTTTTTCGGTAACGGTTCTATTTGATGTTTCGGCAGTTTTTGGTCACTACATCCCCTATAAATACTTTGTTCTTTTTCGCCTTGGGACACGTTTTTGGGGCGGAACAAAGCTTGTTTTTTGCACGCGTCTTTTGGCTTGTCTTGGGAGCAGATCACGGGACAGTTGCGGTAATTTTTCGGGATCGAGATTTCCGTGTTAATTAATATCAGAAGGAGGGTTACAACATTAACCAAGGAATGTTTTCTAATAAACGTCGGAGAAATCTGAAATGCTTGAATTATCAGCAGCTTTCCATCACTGGCGAACTGAACTACTTATCACCTATGAGTAGCGTGGTAGATAGCAATAGGTTGTTAGAATACAATTTTTTTAAATATAAGACATAAAACAGTACAGGACTAAAAAAGAAGCGTAGTCCACTGCTCACTGTAAACTTGTTTTTATACTCATAGATCCCAGCAGGCGATCAACACTCTGTCCATCGAACTGCGACAACATGGTTACATTGACAAGTATAAAATATGAAAACGGGAACACCGAAAAAAGATTTTATTGATACGTTGTGACTGTATCTCACAAAACGTCTACAAAGTGCCGTCCCATCCCCCTGCTTACATTATACCAGACATATCAAACACAAAACCGAAAGTATCCTTGAGTGTTAGCAAGAAGGAATTCGAGGATAGACCATTTTCCAAACCGAGATTTCACAAACCAAAACCTAGCAATTCACCTGTCCCAATCAGTGGATTCATTTTTGTTCATCTTCTCGTTCTGCTGATCTTATAACTGGCTAAGGCGTACTCTGAACGATTCATGTCCATTTCGGTTGGAATAGTCAAAGTAACTTTATGAAGTCTGTCAGGCGTTCTTTCACATATGAAGAAAATTGTGTGGCTAACATTGAAAATAGACAGTCGGAGGCAGCAAAACAGAAGCGTGATTATACAGACAGCGCCGTCAATTATAGGAGACGATGAGTAGTCGGTGGAGCTCTACGGGTAGTGGTTTCGAAATACCCTGTCGTCAGATTATAGCACGAAAACATTCTAAATATTGTGAACTACCTTATATCCGGACACTGATGTTAGCTT
>LOND01000096.1:122004-133651 GCA_014220965.1 Paragonimus kellicotti | reverse complement strand
CTGACCGATGTTGTTTGATTAGCATCGCCTCGCTAATCGCTAACAGTTTCGAGTTGCGATTGCGTAACAATATCTTGAACAAAATTGACATGGTCAACTAGGTGACCGGTTGCTAAGATGTGTTTGGCGATCGATGAGGCCGGGGTCTTCGAGCTTGTTACAGTCAGCAGGTCGTTTTTTGATATTGCAGTTGATAACCACTTAGGAATGTGGCAATAGAACTATGAACGAAGTGGAGGGGTCAACTACATGACCTGTTGCAGTTAAACGTTTTGCGATGGAAGACGTTGGTCTTCTGAGATGCCCGTCCGCGTTGGGTAACTGTCTGTGCTAGCCACTTGGAAGTAGGCTCCGCTTTTCTCTGTCGCAAGTTTCGGTCCCTCATAACAAGGTATGCGTCACCGCAACTGCAAACGAACTGTTGGATGACACGGGCGTGTAAGCTACATCTACTTTTCCCCGTCTTGTCGTCTTCGGTAGCATTGTTATCAATGAGAACGGAGAGCAGTTTCATTGGTCATTCGGCATACACGAGAAGGATTGCACTGAATTATCGTTTGCATTAGCGTATGGCTAGCGATTAGTGAGGCATTGCTAATCAAACAACATCGGCCAGTTTTGTGTGCACAGAAGGCGCTGACGCAATCAATCTCCTTGCCGTGGAATTGATTGCACTATTAGCGCGTGAAAGGTCAGAAACTATAAACTATGTGATTGGTTCGTTCAATTGTTGTTGCTATACGCAGTTTGTATAAAATTTGCTGGTTTTACGTTGGCGACTGATGAGAGTAAATCGAAATGTTAACATCTCGCGATATATGTCTTCTCTCTGTTTTGACTAAATAATTTTCCAGTAAAAAAATATCACGAAAGTTGCAGATTTTTTTACTGCATAGCTACATAAACGAGTGCGAGTATAAACCGTCGGATGGTGATAGGGATCCGTACACTAAGAATGAAAAGATCACCTAAACTATACAAAGCCCGTCATCCTTTTGGACCTATCCTTGCCATGGGTGAATCAGCATACCACAAACTCGCTTGGTGACCAGTTCAGCTAGTTAGCCCTATTCATAAAACCCTCAGCTCCAGTTCTCCTAAAGATTCCTTTTTGTTACGTGATAGTTTGGACAAACTTTCTGTGAGTTCCACACAAAAAGTGTACTCAGCTGACGTTGACGCACTAGCAACAGACCTTCTGTTATATGAGAGTTCATTACCTTAAACAATTAATTCTTGTGTGCAGAATCTATTCGGTAAGAAGTTGATAGACGTGCTTGTGAGCAAGTTGATGGCGTAGCAATGGACAGTCTGTAGGGCATAACATTGTTTGATATTTGTTCCGAATGCTGAAGGATAGGCAACTTGATCGCACTGACCATTCTTTGTTTTACAAACGTTGTCAGTGGCATTTTGTTGTTTACCGGTTGTGACCATTCTTAGCTTATTTGCGTTGAATGTGTTTGCGGAATCGAGAACAACTGGTAAAAGAAGCAACGTGAGGGGGTGCAAAAGTATACCGACCGTCGACAACGCAAGTAGTTCTACGATTAGCCTAAGGTAGTTTTCGGATCACCAACCCAGTTTATCGAACTATCAATTTAACGTGCACCCTAAGCCAGAGGACATCATGAAGGTCTGGCGCAAACACTTTGGTAGCCTACTAAACCGTCCTGCTACCATTGATTGGGTGACCGTGAACAGTATGCCGCAACAAGCTGCCAAACCTTACTTGCTCTCATTTCGGATTTGACAGAGGCACAGATAGTAATTGGGCAACTGCTCAACGGACAGACTGCAGGTGACAGTGGGTTACCGGATAAATTTTTAAAAAGTGGTGGACCAGTTTTACAACACGCTCTGTTCCTGTTGGCTGACTCCATCTAGGGAGAGAAGAAGGTGCCACGAGATTTCAAGGATGGCTTGATAGTACCTTTGTTTAAAAATAAGGGTAGCAAACAATGCATCGACAGTTACGGGTGCATTAATCTGTTGAGCTGCGCTGGGGAAGTGCTCGAAAAATCCTGTTGAACCGACGCACTGCAGACATTTTTGAGGCCAGTGTTTCTGAGGATCAGTGTGGATTCCCGGAAAGTGGCTTGTGCCACTCGATAGATCCAGTAGAAATGGCCGATGAGCAACCGACCTCTGTATGCTCTCTTCGTGGATTTCACCAAGGCTTTTGATTCCGTGAGCCGCGAGGCGTTGTGGACGGTGCTTGGTAAGTTTGGATGTCCAGGTAAGTTCGTCAATTTGATTCGAATGTTGCATGTGGGTATGAGGGCGAAGGTACAGTCGTGTGGATCGACTTGTGATGATTTTGACATTGTCACTGTTAGCACCAGTGTCCAGTTTAAGGGCTCGGCAACCTTATGGGCTTACCTGCAGAAAACGCAAAAATCGTTTAGTCATACCAACTCACATTGATGAGTCAGTGATAAAAGTGTCATTTTTTCTAGTTTACGCACCCAAACGATTGGACCATTATGTGTTGTCGAATTGAATTGAAATTAAGTTGCTAACCTGCGTGATACTGGGGGAACCTAACGTCGGAAATGGTTTGTAGTCAAGTTCAAACTGTCCATCTTCAACAAGGCGGAGATTACCAATCGATGATACGAACCTCCCAGTGTGGAAGACATTTAACGCGAACACAGTCAAGGCGAATACAAGTATGAAAAGAATATATTATTTCATCCTTCGTTGTGATACTTGACAGCTGTTCTTTGGTGATGGTGTTCCACTGTCGATAAGAAATGAACCAACTTGTGTTCTGCCGAACGATTCACAACACAACAATGGGAGTTGGAAACCTACAGTGGCTCACTCCGCGTTTGCGAGTACTAGGAAAAAAAACATTCATTTCGAATCTGTTGAGGTGCTAGGCTTTTAGCAATTATACTCGGGAACACCATGAGCCGAAAGAGGTTTCGTTAGATAAAAGAAATCTGGATTATCTCAAGAGAACCACCAATCATTTCGCTCACCTGGAAGAAAAGTTTGCTCTCTGTTTTCAGATGAAAGAAATATCTCGATTTTGTGCTGACCATAGACAAGGAACTGCCGTTTTCCAGGAAAATTATAACGAGTCAAATAAGTCAAAAAATCACAGAAATGATACGGACCACAGTCTGTTGGGGGAGGGCGGGAACGTTGGTGAGTGTTGGAGTGTTACACGCGCCTGTCATGAGACATGCGTTCATCAGTGTCGAGTGGTTCATGCTTGCTCGGGTTTCAAGTGGATGTGGAATGACTGGCCAGGGAGGTGGAGGGTTTGTACGAATTGTTTTTGGGCACATAGGCAGGGGTTGTGGAGTCTGATAGCAATAGCCTCGGCCGTTGACAGCTCTGGAGCAGGAATGACGAACCTTGTAGATTACTCGGAACGCTTCATCCGGATTTATTTGATGGCCAGTGTCAAGTAAGTGGGAGCCAATCGCACTGGAAATAGGCTTTCTCAAACCACCATGGAAAAGGTCACTTTGTTAACCCAATCTGTTTATTCGGCGTTGTTGCTGATTCCGGATCCTGAAACGGTCGTGCTCGTTGAAACAATGTCATCCAGTACGCATGTAAACGATTAACTCAAATTAGAAGTGAGTAGACTCGCTCACGAAAACATTCTAAATATTGTGAACTACCTTATATCCGGACACTGATGTTAGCTTGACCGGCAAACCGACTTAAACATTAAGTTTAACGCCGAGACACTTTTCCCTGATAATAGCCCTAGTTCGCTTTTTACTCATCATACAGTTTACCTGAAGAGTTGTACACTTCCCTACAGTCCGATTTAAAAACATTAGTTAACTATAGTGCGTTTGCACAGGCAAGCATTGGGAAGTTGAACAGGTGTCGCATATCCAAAACTTTTAGCCTCGCCAAGTGCATTCCACACCGTTCGAAGTCAGTGGTTAAAACTCTGCTGGTATCCTTATGCATCACCATGACTGATGGTCTCTGTCCAATCGATAATAGTTCACTGAACCGTGTGTAGGCTTCAGGCTACCCTAACGCTAAATGGCATGCAGCTGTGCGGAACAGTCGTCTTTTCTATCCATCCTAAACCAGATTTTCCCTCCTCAACTTTACAAAGTATAAGTTCGCCAGGATAGACGAAGGGCCTGAAACATGATCGTTTGCCAGAAAAACCGTCTATTTATGCGTTTTTATCTAACTTCAGTCATTCTGTAATCTAATCTGAACAACCGCGATCACAACTGATTGCAGCTGTCACCTTCTCATGGACTTTTCAGCCAGCCTCTCTCTGAAAGGAACACTAGACTCCAGTTTCGTTCCTGTTAGAGCCCATCAGCAGTGCATATCCCTGCCACGAACGGGATCAGAACTCTGGCCACGTTTACATGAGGCATCCAAGCACGAGGCCAATTTGATAGTTCGTGTGATCACTCCTCCATTCTGTTGAATATGTCGGAAGATAATCATTGTTAGTTCAACATAAAGTCTGTAGACCAGGTACAAAAACATTGCAGCAGTCCTACAAAATGAAAATCTATGCCTTCTGATGACTACATTGCAGTGCTGAGAACACCAAGTTAGAATGGAAGTATGTCTTGATCGGATGGATTACGTGGCTAAAATTAAGAACATTCTTCATGTTAGCAACAAATTTCGACAGAACAAAACTACTGACATTCCGGGCACGTCCGAGAACAAAGTACAAACATGAGTGCAGATGCTTCTGAAAAGACGTTTCATTGACGAGACAACCAAAAAATTACCAACGCAGTGCGGATCTCAGACAACGCAAATGTATGGTCTACCGAAACTCTGCAACCGTGGATCGATGTTTTCCATGGTTAATTCACCGCAAAATGGATTAGCAAAATCACTTGCAGAGCTAATAAATCCTGTAAGGCAATAATTCTCTCAAGATACGCTTGAGATGGTGAACTTGCTGGAAGCGATAAATCTCGGCGAACGCCATCTTGCGACTAAGACTATTAATTCTCTGTTCACCGACATTCCTCTGCTGGAGCTGGTGGATATAAGTGAACTGAAATAATTGAAATTGAAATAATTGTACTGTTGAAAAACAGATACGAATCGGCTTACTTTCGATGGGACAGGGACTACTGCTTCTGCTATGTACTCTGAGCATCGAATGTTTGTTTCAAAGGGAAGATTATACACAGACAGACGGTGTAGCAACGGAGAGTCCAATCGCCGCTGTTTTGGCAAATATCCTGATGGTTTGCCTTGACAGAAAACCACAGGCTACTATCGAGAAGATTAATCTATATCCTCGATACGCAGACAATCTGTTCATATCTCAAGCTGAACATTATTCACAAGCGAAAGTGGATGAGCGTTCACATATGATAATTCGGTCGTGCCTAATGTGAGGTCAATGGCGCAGTGGTCAACACGGTTGCCTCATGAAAGCGTGGCCGGAGTTCTAGTCCCGGCAGTGGCAAGGATATGCACTACTGACGAGCTCTAATGAGAGCGAAACTCGAGTCTAGTGCTTCTTTTCGAAAGAGGCCGACTGGAAAGTCTATCTGAATGCGAAGGCTGCGATCAATGTGAGTGATGTTCAACTTGAAATTAACCAAATCCCTGACTACTCATTAGTGACATTATAGTGTCCACAATTCACAGTTATATTTCATAATTCATTTTTGTACGTTTGTTTATATGCCGTTTTGTTAGCTTCATCCGTACGCATGTACACGATTAACTCAAATTAGAAGTGAGTAGACTCGCTCATCTGTTGTTAAACCCAATCGTGACTGTTTCTGTTGTTGTCGCTATTCAAGTGGCTTTGAGCTGGAAACTGAAAGTCGTAAATGAAATATTATCACCTCATTGTTCGTGTTTTCTAAATGTGCTGCTGAACTGAATCTCCAGAACTCAACCTTTCATGATTACCGCACAACTGTAAAAACGATCGTCTGTAGAGAAGTCGAACTACTCCTGTAAGATATCGAAAAACTCACAAAACGTTACAGTAACATCGGGAGGAAGGTGAAGCTGCTTGTCTGTAGCTTCTAGTGATGGATAAGACAAAATCGATCGACTATAGTTACACCACTACTCATGGAAATTGTCACCACACACTGGAAAATGATCTTCTCAGCTAACGATGGCATATCAACCCAAGTATGACTGCGTAGTATTGCACCTGTGAGTCGATTGTTTGCCCGGTTCTTGATGTCATTCATTTAAAGCAACAGTTGGTTGATGCACCTATGGCGTGTGAGACGATGTTCTGTACCATTGCGGTAAAACCACCGTATTTGAACACCCACTTCTTATCATCCGTCAAACATTACTTTAGTACTGAATTAGTTTGGTTGTTCGAATACAGTATAACGCGAAATTCAACACCGAATTTACTGAATTTTAGTTAGCTCGTGTGAAACTACTGGTGTTAAGTGACGTGCGGGATACTGATTGCGATTACGGATATGGGATCGGAGATTAACAACATTTGATGTGTTTACATGTGCTGTCATGGCAATTTCATTACTGTCTTGCGTCCACCTGTGTTGAGTAAGACCATTTGGCTGTTGTTATCAAGGAAATGAAATGAAACCTACTACAAACCAGTACGGTAAGCAGACGTGCTGTTTTCTCAGCTGTTGATGTACGTTTTTAATTTGAGTAGCTGTTTGGTCGTCGGTCCGGCACAGCTTACGCTTCTGAAGTTTTTACGTCCAAGTCAAATCGTAATGAAAAGCGACAGAACAGAAGTGAGTGTCATTTGGTCCAGACAAACTAGTTTTGCACTCCAATTTTCGGGACAATTCCTTCCGTTTTCACATGCCTTCTGCTGACAGCTGGCTGATTGTTTGCTAGAATTCTGATGAGTGATTGCTTCTCACTGGATAATTTATCAGAATAAATGTAGTTACGAAGATAGCAAGAGGATGACATTCAGTTTGTCAGACGTCTATATATCAGGGAACATAAGCATAAGGAAATGTGAAGTGAAGCCACAACGAACCAGGATCTAGACCAGTTGAAACTCCTGACTAACTTATCCAAGTAGCTGAAGTCATGAAATGATAACTGGAGAGTATAATGTGATTTTGTGTCAGAATTGAGATATTTTCTGCACAAATTTGTGCCACTTTCCTGGCTGTAATTAGTTCTTCTGGCCGTCAGTAATCTACCCTAATATTAATTGAAACACGACTAACCACACTAGTACCGACCGGCCAAACTTTTGTTGATAACTACAACTGATATTTTCGTTGTAACCCTTCTTCTGATATTAACACGGAAATCTCGATCCCGAAAAATTATCGCAACTGTCCCGTGATCTGCTCCCAAGACAAGCCAAAAGACGCGTGCAAATAGCAAGCTTTGTTCCGTCCCGAGTACGTGTCACATGGCGAAAAAGTACAAAGTATTTATAGGGTTGTAGTGACCAGAAAAACACTCCCGAAACATCAAATGGAACAGTTACCGAAAAAAATAGTTAGGGCCACTAATGAGCATAGCGGAATAAGAGTCGGACGGGTAGAAAAAACTAACCAAAGTCACCGCTGGACCACCCTGAACAGTTCCGCTAAGTAGGGTTGAGCCCATCGTTTTTTCCTTCTCAGGACGGAGGCGGTTTTTGGACGGAAAAAAATGAGCGACCTAACACTTTTGGAACCATGGTAACTACGCCGTGACTTGGTCACGAACGCCATTTTCAAGTACGTATGTGGTAGACTGCGGTATGCTCAGTAAGGTTGTTTTGCCATCGTACACGCTACTAATATGGGGCGACTAAACACCAATAATACTGACACTATTTAAATCTAGAACCCCCAGTCTTATATTTTACCTACGCGGCATTAGTTAACAACATATACATGGATTACTGATAAGGTAGTTTGGCAGATTTGATAATTCAGAAGAGACCCAATTGCGAAAAATCTGGACTTCGGCTGGATTCGAACCAGCGACAGAAACAACATGCCCAAACGCGGCAAATGCTCTACCAGATCATCATTTGGTGGATTCCACGTCATAATTGATTGGGTGGGTAAATAGGTCCAAATGTGAAATTTCTGAGCTTCCGGCGTGGCTTCGTAGCTCAGCTGGTAGAGCATTTGCCGCGTTTGGGCATGTTTTCTGTCGCTGGTTCGAATCCAGCCGAAGTCCAGATTTTTCGCAATTGGGTCTCTTCTAAATAACAAATATGTCTAAGCACACTTGAATAGGCATGCGCCATATTCTGGGCTACTGCTGTATGGTCTGCGGAAGGGAATTAGGTTTTGTGTAGTTACCTCTAAATCAATCGCAATTGTTCTTACGTAATAAAGATCAGTCACGTTTAGAAATGCGAACTACTTAAACTCTTCGAACAGAAGCAACGTCTTCTAACTTTAAGTTTGCTCGACGGTGATGAACATCATAGTTAAACATAGAGACGAAAGTAGACCCAAAGTTTCTAAAATGTTTCTAAAATGTATGAACCAAAGCATGACCTTGCTGACCTTATTATTATTATTTCAGCCGCAGAAGAGAGAAGCCTTTTGGAACTAAATTTGATTAATCACTCCAGTAAGTGACTTTTAACCTAGGGCTCTATCCTTGATTTACACGATTACATCAATTTATTATTCACGTTAGAAGACAAACAATAACAACGTTATCTTTTTTGTTTCTCGTTCATGCGAAAAAATAAATCCAAAAGAAAGAAACTTTTAGGATGGTATCACAAACTCTACATTTGAGCTTTACACGTAGGATATTCCAAGCAAGAGCTCGTTGCGAATTATTATGTTATGGATAATAAAAGCTATTTATGAACAAACTCATATCAGTTGAAAACAACACGGTTAAGATGGACGTCATACGTAATAAGCCTGCATTCCCTACTCAACACAGTATTCCAGTTATAAAATTTTCGCCCAACATCATCAAGAAAATGCCACTGTTCAGTAAACACCATAAATTTGAAGTTTGCAAAAGTATCGTTGGAACTGCAAAACTGCCCGGACGTTTTGAAACCATTTTCAATAAGTAGAAACACTGTCTTTCTTTTAGCCTTCTGAAAAATGCGTCGCGAGTCGAAATCTTATGGGCTTCACTTCGCACGCTTACATTGATGGTGTGTTTGTGGCTCACGTGTAAATTTGTATACCTATCCGTATTGACCGTTAATCATAGCTAAACGCATGATAGCAGTTCTACGTAACAAGTAATTGTTGGACTTGGTGCACCACTGAAAATTGTCCATTTCACAAGAATCTTTAATACTTCAATATATATGAGGCCTGAATAATCGTTACTAGAGCAAACAAGGGTTCACTACTAACTTTATGACTTTCGGCCGATAAAGGCCATGGCAAGCGCATAGTTTTTCGTATTCGCTACGTGTCAATCACCAACAACTGCGCCGGTCATCTTTCAGTAAATTGGACACAGGCTCGCTATTCCTAATTTCATGCTTTTTTTCTTTTACGTAATCGGTGAGTTGATCAAAGATGTCGGTGGATTCTGAACACTAAAACTTCGTCACCTACAAAATCAAATAATCACTCTGAAAATACACATTCTGGAACGGACATGAATGGCATATGATCGCGAATAGATTACAGGACTGCATGCGCACTCCCTCACAGTTTTACTGCTGATTCGGTATGCGCCGACTACATGACTCGGAATACGCGTTCCCAGGTCTGCACCGAGTCGTGGTGGCAGAGCCTGCATAACACATCGGATCACAATTGCGTCACTCAACTGCGCAAATAGGTTGTCAGTGTCTATACCGACATGAGTAAACGTCGATCATTGCCGAGTTGAATTTGTTCAGAGAAGCTTTTTGATAAAAAAAATCAGGGGTGATGGAAACCATGAATTCCAGATCACCGAAAGCTTATGCAACCAAGTAGCTTTAAATTAATACGAGTTATGCACGGACTTTTCCGAGAGGGTACTGAGCATGATAACTGATCTAATGCATCTAACCCTCTTAAAGGCCGGAATAGCGAAGCAATCTGCATCTGGACCGATGCTGTTGAGGATTTGATGGATGCCAGCTGTTGCATGTACTCTGTGAAAAGGTCTGATCAACGTGTCCAAACACGGTTGCCGAACTCTGTCAGGGATCGGTCCAATATCCGTATTCGAAAAAGTTTTTCACGATAAATTCAGCACAGTCCCGACTGACGATGGTTTTTGGTCAAATGATATTAACGATAACCAAACCGCTTCCGAGCTTCCATTGTGGTGTTACTGGGTGATGGACTTACATAAAGTGATTGTTTCGCGGTATTCCATCCCTGATACTAGGCTATTTGATTTGTTTTTCAAAACCTGTTACGTTTTTTAGTCGGAGGACTGTTCGACCAACGTGTTAAAGGTAACTGCTGCTTTGTTCCTCCCCAGTGGCCTTATGTAATTGAACACCAGGACTCGTTTTTTGAAGTTGTTCATGCAGTCAATAACATACACTGAATTCACCATTTGTGCAGCTTCGGTTTATCAAGTATGGAGGTTAGTAACTCTATTGTTACATAAACACGGTAACTGCAACATCACTTACAATATAGATTCAATCTCATTCGTTAGATTGAATATACCAGAATTCACTTTCTATGAAACACTTTCAAAGAAAACTCTGTGCAACGCGAGGGTGTGTGGATAGTTGTGCAACATTTAAAATATATTCATGTGATTACAGTTGTAAGGCAAGCAGTAGATTGTCATTGAATCAAAAACTACATCAACAAGATTAGACGAGTATACAGGTTATTTGCTATTAGCCCTCAACCGTCAATTTCTTGCCAGTTGTCACCAGTTTCTAGTCATCTCTTCTTACATCATCTTAGGTTAGCGCTGGATAAGTTAGATTCCAAAGTGGTAAGACAGCACGCATGCTGCTTGTTAGCTTTGCGCAAGTTGAACCCACTGACAAGAACGTGTACGTTGTGTACACCGTTGCATTGTGCTTTTAGCCTGGTCTTGATTATGATTAGAGTGGAATGGCGCATTTTCCACGTTGGAGAGCGTACAACCAAGTAAACCTTTTGCACAAGCTGTTGCGAGCTCAAGTGAGAACGATAAGCGTCAACCGATCAGAGCGGCGAATTTGTTCGTAGTATGTAGTGGCCGGAACAACTTGTTTGAACGTGCGTCCAATTCAGACAACTGAAATGCTTACTTCAAGATGTCGAGAAGCAATACCGTACGGGCTAATTATACCGTGACATTATTGTTGCCTATCAGCAAACGTTAACGAAAACGATTCTTTTCGAAACAGGCTGACGGAAAAGTCTCTGGGAGTGCGACAGCAACGGCTAATGTTGAACGATACTCAATTTGTGCAGGAAACTATTGTTTCTCTCTAAGGAAAATTAATGTTTGAGTAATAAGTTTGGACTCCATAGTACTGCTCAGACTTTCACGCTTGCGTTTTTCAAAGGAATAGGTTATTGCAATTCCCAGAGAAGCTGTATGCATCAAACTCCCTTTCAAAGGTGACAGTTTAATGAACGCAACGTTCAAACGCGTGCACAATGCAGCAAGTTTGTTCTACTGTCATAGACGATTACACTGTCCCCTACCCTGGGCAAAAGTGACGCCCCATGATTTCCACCAGGCACTTTGTCCATCAATTTTCTTGCAGTTGCAGAAACACCTCAGAAGAGCAGAAAAAACGCTTGAAATCAGAGCCACGGTC
>LOND01000096.1:93703-107538 GCA_014220965.1 Paragonimus kellicotti | reverse complement strand
GTCTGTTTCGAGTGACGGTATCATCAAACGGAACTGATAGTTGATAGCAGAAGGTCCGTTTTAAAGTATACTTCAAGTAAACATCTGAATTCGGGAACTTTGCTCAAAGAGAACTCAGTGGACGCTTCCGGCTCTTCTAAGGAGATCGTGGATCCAGAGTAGCCAGGACGATTCTCGGTAGCTCAAAGCATAGGTTTGTTGACAAGAGCGAGCATGCATCGTATGCATTATAGATCAAGTGATTGTACTTCTATTTCAGGCTAGGGATAACGTTACGCTCATTAATTACAGCTCTGAATTATGCACTACGAAACCATTGATGTCCTCTTCCGGTGCCTTAGGACCATTTCGCGAAGCCCAATTTTTGAGGCAGGTTTTCGAAAACGGTTTTCTCTCAAGCTCAACTGAACTTTCATATCTACTATGAATGTGGTCTATTGTTGATCTTAAATACGCATATATGATTGTGTTGTTATACTCGATTACCATTTTGTGTAAACTATGTTCCGGCCTTATTCCAACAAACCGTAGATACCATGCTTTCTGCTTTGTCATTTGCCCGCCTTACATGGACGATATCATAATCGTCAGCCATAGTATTGAAGAACATTTCAATCAGTTAAAATTACTTATGTAGGGTATAAAAAAGCTCAACGTTTACGTTCACATGGAAAACCATTCATTTTTCTCATGCACATTTCGTTTACTGGGTTTTATTGTTGACTTTAATGGGCGATATGCAAATCCAGAAAATGTTACACTTCATCGTGAAATGCCACCACCCACTGATGCAAATGCCTTTCAGTCATATTTTGATATGATCAAATACTACAACAAATTTGTACCTAACATGGGCGTGTATCGTACTCTGTTGAATAATCCACTCCTGTGCAATTCCAAATGGAACTGAACGCCTGAATGTCGAACTGCCTTTGAGACCACCACTATACTTAACATATTATGGCCCATCGCTCGACATTATTGTGACAGCAGATGCGTCCGAAAATGTAGTAGGAGCTGTAATTCCACACAGGTTCTAGAAGGGATCCCACAAATCTACTGCTCACGCCTCAAGGTCGCTAGCCTCCGCAGAAACAACTTATGCCAAATTGGAAGGAAGGGAAATATTAGTCTTCATTTTAGCAATACGGAAATTTCATGAAACGATTCACGACGGGAAATTTTCATTTCAGATCGATCACAGAAGTACAGCACGTGTTCACAGACGCCGTTGCATGCCTAGCAATCTCTGCAGACTATCGAAGAAGCTTTTAATATCGATGATACTATCATCCAATTCAGAATTTCTGAAGCATTGATAGCCAAAAAGCGTTTACTGATTGCAATCACACATATGCTCCATAAGGCGTGATTTACTGTCAATCCTAAATTAATGACTTCTATTCGGTGAAAGAATAATAATCACGAACTCCCTTCATTCAAGGGTTTTGAGATATTTCCATGAGGCACATCCCGGATTAACTAAGATGGAGCCCCTGGGACGTGATTACATTTATTGGCCTTTTATAGACAGCAACACCCAAGTATTGGTTGAAGGATACTGCCAGTGCAAACCAGGTTTCGAAATCACCTTCACAAGTCGAGTCGCAGCCTTGGTTGTTTGAGAGAAAAAACATTGAGCTGAGCCCGTATTAGTTTTGCTGAACCAATCTATGGCGTCATTCTTCGGATTGTTGTTGATTCTACATTTAAGTGGCCAGAAGTCGATATCATAGAAAGACGGACTAGTCAATACACCAATAGCAATCTGAGAAGCCTATTCTGCAGATTAGGTTTCTTCGAGGTCTTCGTTTCAGATAACCGTATCCAGTTCACACCCAACAAGTTTCCAGACTTTTGTCCAACAAGTGGTAATGTGCACCGGAGAACTCCACCGTATCACTCATAGTCAAATGGTCAGGCTGGGAGATTTGTGGACACTGGGAAACGAAACATCTGCAAACAACCTGCAGAACGACATATGGATTAGGTTATGGGCCCGTTTTTTGCTTAACTATAGAAAAAAACCCAACCCAAATATTCCGGGCAATGTTTCACCTAGCGAATGTTTGCTTGAAAGAAAAATACAGACGAAATACGAGATTTAGCTACACAGATTACGTTCTGGGTTCGAGTCTCGGGCGACACCGAAAGTGCAGCCTCAGCAGTCTGACAGGCGATTCAACGTTGGAGACATTGTATATGCAAAGGAACCGACGTCCAATATGGACTGTTAGAACGATTACAGGTAGACGGAGGCTGGTTGTTTATAAATTAAGAGTCGGAAATGAACAGCGGATCAGAATACACGAACAATCTAGGCGTGAAGAAATATTTCCACATGGTCTCTCATACCGGCTGTTGGATGATGTTCCAGTAAACGTCGCACAGACACACCCCATACAAGCACACACACTAGACGCTGACGCCCCATGTTGCAGTCAGCTACCTGAAATAAGATAACCACTGAAGTGGACGTTTTGCACAACCACTCCGAATGGATCTTCGGAATAACCCCTATGATGCTCACAATATTAGAGGGGAAGATGTTGGAGGTCATAACAGTCACCTCATGGGCAGACAGCGTTGACCTTGATTGTGATTGGTTTAGAGCGATGTGTGTTGTTCTCGCTCTGGCTTGACATGTGGTCGAGTGCATGATGCACGCGATGTTGGCATTCGGACACACTGATCTGAAGCTCAGGCGGTCTTTGTTCTTCCGTGTTGTCAGGGCGAGTGAGGAATACAACAAATCTTGAACGACATTTCGTTCGTTCGTCTCAGTTACAAATGCATCAGCAATTTGTTATAAACAATTTTATCTAGGACTAAATCGACCATTTTTGTTTATGTATACCTTTCCTCAAAATGTAAACCTTCACCCCAATGTTTTTAATTTCACTGGCTTTTTCAAAATTTTGTCCGCCGAAATTCTTCAGTTCAATCGCTTGGCTTCCACGGAAGCTTCCCAAAATTTATATCTAGAGCGACCGCTTGATTTTCGTTCTCTACTCTCTAACTGTGTCATTTTCGAGTCCTCAGGTCCGGCAACCTGACCTGCTTACCCTTTTCACGCACAGGTGGAAACGGTCATTCGTGCTACTTTGATTGGTCAGGGACACAGTAGACATTCTGGTTTGTAACCGATGCAAGCAGTCAGGTCTACGAATCCATTCGCTTGGCTCATCCTGTGATACGGCAAGTTGAGCAGAGTTACTGGACTTACCCGGGTCTGAGTCAACCGAACCATAGAAGTGGCTTGCAATCAAGTACAGACGGCGCAGTCTCAACATAGCGGAGAATCACAATGAACGCATTCAGATTGAACATCGGAATAAAATGAACATAGTTTCCAAACATTCATTGTGCTACGATGTTTGAATGCTCTTCCCTGATCACAGTGATTCACAGGCAAGCAAAGATATACGAAGAGCAGTATGGGGCGTGGAGAATTATAGCCTCTTATAGAGTGAGCTAGAAACCTTCATTTGTTTACTCTGTGCTGGCGGGCTGTATGAACAGAAACGTTTTGTTGAAGTCTCATGAAGTGAAAAACTTTGGGTAACTATCCTCATGGATGCAGTGAGTCAGAAAAGATTTCGCCAGCCGAAAGGAAACCCGTGGTATAATAATAGATACACGCACGTTGTAAAAACATTTTAGATCACTGGCCACAAATCAGACACGTCCTAGAATTCGCAGCTTTACGTTGTCAAGTTTGTTGCGGCGTAGCTATGGATGCATCAACCAGTAGGAAACGTCACAATCTAATGTTGCTCGATCAGTTATCTACGTAACAACATTCACCGCTAAATGTTCTACCTCCTTTGCAACCCCACTATTACCATCTCTAGCGAAATATTGGACAGCCAAATCAGGGGTTGTAAAAATAGCTCACTTTTTCTTATCTCGAGTACAGAAATCAGCATGTGGTCTTCGTCATACGTTATCCTGACCAAAAGTTAGGATTCCCTTCCGGAAGTTGTGCGCACTTCATTGAATTGATGCTGGTTTTCTCACTGATTAAATCCGTTTAGAGAATTTCTACATGACTTGTGATTGTTGCTATTTCGGTGAAAACCTCCGTTTTGTTCGCAGAGCTCTCAAGGTGAGACGAGTGGACTTATTGCTTTCTTAAAACTCATTACAGGGGTTCCACCGTATCGACTCAGGTTTTCCAGTGTAGTTTGCTTAAGCCGTCGACATAAATGTAAGCACATTAAATCGTCAATAGTGGTAGGTTCTAAATGAACTTCAGGTATTTATGTTTTCAATGGACAAAGAAAATAAGTTGGCAACGAAGTGGGAAGACGGACTAGTGATAGGCAAATCAACTTTGACACATACAATAAATGACCTGCAAATGCAGTGAACATGATGCGGTCAATCAGCGCATGTTAGATTCACAGTGACAAACAAATAAGAAGAATAATGTAGACACAACAAGAAAACAGGGTGAACAACAGAAATCGGTATAGAAGGGAAGGAGGAAAAAAATATTAACATTAATAGTCAGTCCCTACGCAATAGGTTATAGCTACGATCTATTCTTGGATTCATACAAAAAACCTTTTAGGACTCATAACTAAAGCCTCGAATAGAGAATGCAACCCGTTTTCTTCGCAGTTTGACAAACGATGTGAGAGGCGTTCTTGAAATCTACGGAGTGATCGTATTCGAGTAAGTATTTCATGTTGATAGTCTTAACTTTTCTACTGTTGACAGCTGGAAGTCCCTTTGGAGCACTTTAGTGTATAGTACCCTCACGCTGTGGCTTATGTACTGCAACCTGCACATGCCAATCAATTGCTAAAAGAATATTGGTTTAAGTAGTGCTGGCACTGGATCATTTATCTGAGTTGGAGGTACGCATATCGTTGAGCGCATCACAGTTGATGTACACGTGTGGCTTAGTGCTAAATTCTGCTTTCGTCCAAGCATGTCTGCTACATGACTGTTCTTGAAAAGTAGCGATAGATATGAGGACTTGCATGATACTGTTGTATCTGCTGGTCATGCGTCCATAAATCGTGTAGGATTGCCATTTTAATGGACATCCGATGGATAAAATTGACCTCTTCAGGTACATTTTAGTCAGAACTTGTTTTGACAATGCTATGGCCTAGTGTTCACATGAATGTAGCTTCGCGTATAATTGACGCATCACTTCGGAGGTGTAAAAGGTAACCAGTCTACTTGTTTTTGGTTGGATACCTCTACTAGGAGATGGTATCTTCAAACCTGGTGGGTTAGGAATACAAAAATGGCATGTATTTGTTCCAATCCATAGCAGTAGCAAAACTAACATCGAAATGCCAGTTAATTGGATGTGTGCATATTGATTCAACCCAACTGTTGGATTCATAAGTTAAAGGTGTATCATCGGAATATTCTTTGCCGGGATAAATTGCGCTTTTGCTTAACAGTATCAATGAAGATATCAGTCAGGGAGAACCCAGGGTGACTAGCACCCACCTGCTTGTATCGTAAATCAGAATGCAGGTAGTGGTAACGAGAGTAAACAGCATGCAATCTGCCGAGCAGACGTACACACGTGACATTAAACCAGTGAACGAGTTAGAATTAAACCAATCATAGTCGCGATGTATCACGCGAGTGTTAGTAGCCAATCAGATACGAGGTGAACGTTTGACATTGCAAAGGCTGTACCCACACAACACCACTCCCTTTCGGTCAGGCAGGCGTTTTCCTGGTCGCTCTATATAGGCTGGTGTGATAAGTGAATAACGCTTGAAGCACCGAGTCCTTCTACACACACCACCACCACCAACACAGTTTTCTGCTGAACAAAAAAAATACTCTTCCTAGGTGCATAGAACAAGAAGTTTACCAGATGAACCACAAGTACATCAAGTTAACTTTGATGTTCCTTAACATAATTATCAATGTTATCAGTCACTTCAGCCACGGATGAACAGGTTAATAGAGGTTTCATATCAAATGACAAGTTATCCTCTATAACTTGCATTTTGCGTACGCTGTCAACGAAATCAAAAATACCGTTCAAGGTATATGCTTACAACTGGGCCATGATGTGCTCAGGGACATTCATCAACCGTTCCGCCAGATTGGGCTAAAATGAGTATGTCAACGATCAGATGGAGTGCAGTGGAATCGGGATTTTTATATTCTTGGGAGATCACACTTATGAGGTGTGTGTTCTTCTGAGTACAACTTCTCTGTACACTTGCTGATGTGAATTTACGTTTGAATCAAGGACTGGTCAACACATATTCGCTAGCCTATCACTTTGCAGTGTTTCTTTTCAGGTGCATAAAAATAATGTCAGGTTAATCGTGTTTCTTGCATTATCTCTCCACTTTTGCCCGGTTGTTTTAGTCCTCCATATTATAAAATATTCACATTTGCCACATAGCTACTGATTGGAAAATTGCGTCTAGTTAGCTGACTGAAACAATGAATCAGTAGCTTGTAGGATTTCGGAAACCAGTGACCTGGTATCAACCGAAATATTTTGTGTTTAGCATGCCCTACGCGTTAAACTTTCCAAAACCTACTTAAACGTCTTTTTGATATTGATAATTTTACTCAGCAAAGCTGTCATTCAGTGGAGTGTTACGGCCCTGGAGATTTACACTTGGCTAGCGCAGTCGTTTTCATGAGAACACTTTGGCAGTTGAAAAGAATGGTTTCTCACTCGTTTCATAATTTGAAAAAACCTAACCTCATTTGAGACCTTCCGTTCACCAAGACGATATTTATTACATACACCAGTCTATGTTACCAAATTAAGAAGCAGCTGGTGACGATAGTGCTGCTGCTCCGGCAATTAACCGGTGTGTCGAGCTCGATGCATATCGACAGCCGTGGTGACGCAATACAGATATGCAATATCTCGTCTGTTCTTTATACCTCGTGTTTTGAAGCCCTTGTCTTCTTTCTATATATTGAACGTTCCTTTTACAGCCATGCAACTTGTGCGTTTAGGCTTAACGTCTAAAAATTAGTATGAGAATACATATAGGACAATATCTATCTGTAAATTTTATTGTCGAGTGCGGAGAGAACAAACCTTAAGAATAGTAAGCTTGTTTAAGAGATTTTTCGAGAAATGAGAAATGTTACTATAATACGAAGACAGGAAAATTACTCTCCTCACAATTTTTTGTTAAACACGTCATTTTTGCTAAGGCCGTGTTTACCCAGAAAATTGTGGTGTCAACGTTGAATCACCACTTGAAGGGTCTCTGGTTAACAGGTAAAGCTACATATCTGAATGGAACCATGGCTACCGAACGGTTTTTCACAACATCAAGCCTCTTATTTACATCGCTATTAAATTGTGCTCAGTTAATAAGCTGAAGTTTCTGAACATACAACATTTCAGTGCGACTTCAACCTTGCAATGAAAGTACATCAACCTTCAGTAGATCTTTACGTGAAAACTTACCATCTGACTGTCGGACTTTTGTGGAGATAGATATACTAACTCTACTACCTGCAACGTACCTGAGTCTATAAAACATCCCAGTGAGCCAGCCGCCACCAAACGTGAAAAAACAGGATGAAGAGATTCATAGTCAGCTTTTTCCTTTGTAAGCTGGGTAGTCTTTTGTAACACGATTATACAAACCACTTAAGTTGATCAGTGACTGTTAAGTTGGATAATAGTCACAACCCAACAGACCCCAAAATTCTTATATGAAGTTCAGTGATGGTGAAGGCTAAGGAATCCTCCATTTGAAAGAACCACACAGGCTTGGTCTTTTGGGGATGTTGATGTCAGCTCGGCAAGTGCCTAAACTCACGTCGTTGTGTCGGTTATAATGGTGAACCCGGATTTTGTTTTCTACATTGTTTGACTGATTCAACTCTTCACACTGACCGGGTGCACGTAGTAACCCGTGTACTTTGTCTGACTTACAACAAAACCTCCCAGTCACATGATGTGTTTATGTATGATTTTACGAGTGATAGTTCGTGTCCAGACTGTTCACGTTTAAACTAATTTTAAAATGTTAAATTTTATCCCCTGTTGGATATTGCTGTTAACTTTTCTCCTGAGCAATGGTGTTCAGCATCAGTCAATAACTGATAAGAAAAATTTGAAGGGTTGGCGAATAAGAGTAAACTTCTCTTTATTCCACCAATCAGTTCCAATAACTTTAAGTAACTGGACTGAAAAATTCCTACACACTCCGACGTAACTAGATGTTCGTCCATTTTATATTGCCTGGGCCACCATGCAACCCACTGCGTTTGGTATTTGGCAATATACTTTCCTCTTTCATCCATGTTAATTCATCGCAGTAAATGTTTTTGAGATGTGTTTCCGTTTGTCATGTCTTCTTGAACAGGAAGCTAATCTTTTTTAGTTTGCGCGTCATACCATTTATTAAAAATCATAGACCCTCAAGTGTTTGTGTGAAATTTATTGAACTATCTTTGTGTCATCACTGCGGAGATAAAAAGATTTGACTGAGTTCGTTTTTCTATGGGTATAAGGTTTATTATGCTGTCGGAGATCACTATTGCTTACTCAATATTGCAATCAAAATTAACGTGTGAGGTTTCACCAGCAACAATTAAGCCGTCAATAAAGTAGTTCTCAGTACATTCGCTAAGTAAGTTAATCACCGAACAAGGGGATAAACTATTGTTTTGTGCAAGCTGAGAAGAAACCAGATATGTGGTGCACAGTAGAAGTGGACCAACCGAAAGAGTGATTGTAAAAACAAGTGGGGTTCGGCTTTTACTATCATCAAATCTTATGTAATCTGTCTTAGGTGGATTAAAGTGTCACGGCTATCTAAGTCTATCTTCTTTACATTGGGCTTGTTAAAACCAATAAAACAGCAGTAGTTCAGAATTACCACTGGAAAACTGATTTATTTTGCAAGGAAAACTTGTTAGTTTTAATCGAATTTTGAGTGACCTGATTTTGTTTTGCTGGATGCTTAGTGGTGAAATGAATGATTAATTAGGTTGAACAGTGGTCTGCTCCTGTTTTATGACCCACACGCAACGTTCGAATGACAATTTTAATTGTTTGTTTATTGGCGAAAAGTCAGAGTCTGCTAGAAAATGTTTATCCAGATGGCGTTTTCCCAGCAAGGCTAGAAATGTACGAAACTCGCGGACTAAAAACACCAATTCCAAACTCGAAAGACGTCTTTCGTCCGAAACATTAGCGGGCTAAAGGGATTAATTTTCAAGTAGAACTATTTCTATTTAAAAAAAAATAGTATACACGCTGAATGCACGCTGAAACAATACTTAGTTTTAAGGGACATACACAACTCAAAGTGACAGAAAATCACTGAAAACAAAGAAATATCAAACAATTCCACCCTAGTAAATTGATGTTACATCCAGTAAGTGAACCCAGAAAGAGTCGTAGTCGTTCCGGCCTAACATCATCCTCAGAAACTTGATGTTGGAATCATCAGCCACCGCACTGTTTACAACGGAGATGTCCTAAACAGGGGCTGATCAAACATAGGTTCATACTTCTGTCTGTCTGAAGAATGAACATCAGTGCATCCGTCGCATACAATGGGCGAGCTCTGGTGAAAGTAAATTCACGTTACCGGCAAAATGTGGGAATGTGGTGATTTCCTGTGGCATAATTTGTGCCGATAAATATTGGACGACTTGTTCGCCTTGGTTTCAGACAGGTATGAATCTGCATATAAAAAGCATGACACAATTTCCATTCAACCTTGCCAACCGAACTTGCCACAGGTGTCTTTAAGCAGACACATGGCGATAGAACAACACAAGTCTGCGGACAGTGTGGGGGTACAAGGTAGGAATAGGATAAGTGCAGATACAAGCTGTTAAACAGCCATACGCGCGTGAAACAGAAAACCTCCCATAACAATAGGGTTTACAGTTTCTACACACTGCCAACAAGTAAACGTTGAAAGACAGAAGCCTCCACAACGTGCAGTGTCGTGCCGTATACCTGAGCGATTGCAACGTAAACCTCGTATAATGTCTATATACCTTTACAGCGCTTCGCTAGCAAAAAAAATGAGTAGAAAATAGAGCAGAAGAATTTGTGGCCTAATAACGGCAGCAACACGCATCCCCTCAGCGACTGTCAGCAATAGGAATTTCAGCATATTCCGCAAGACTGCAACAACGTCGTTTTCATGTTGTCATTCACGTGTTTGGTGTTTCAATCTCCTCCCTTTCAAACTATCCATTAATGCTGCGTCGCTCTGCATTGGAAACCTAATCATCAACGGATATTGCCTCAGGTCAGTTACACAAGTCATCTAACTAAGTAGTGAAGATTTGGATATTTAGGTTATTTGAAAATTGAACACCACCCACACTTGATCGCAGCCTTCGCATTCAGATAAGCCTTTCGGCTAGCCCACTTCGAAAGGAAGCACTAGACTCGAGTTTCGCTCTTATTAGAGCTCATCAGTAGTGCATATCCTTGTCCGGATCGGAGTTTGCACTCTGACCCTCGTGCTTGTGAGACTAGCGTGTTAACCACAACGCCAGCAACCTCACAATAGGCATGACCGAATGATCAAATCCAAACGCTCAACCACAACCTTGTATGAATAGTGTTCAGCTTGCCCGATCATTTCGAAAGGAGAATGAACAGAATCACTCTGTTCTATCCAATCGATAACCCCGTGATCAGGACTCAGTTAGGTTGAAGTTACTGTCTTCATTGAACCAACTGAGCACGGTTTGAATCAGTAGTGAAGATTCGGGGTCAGAGTGCAAACTCCGATCCAGACAAGGATATGCACTACTGATGAGCTCTAATAAGAGCGAAACTCGAGTCTAGTGCTTCCTTTCGAAGTGGGCTAGCCGAAAGGCTTCATCTAACTAGCCCTATACCCAAAGCTTCCTCGTAACAAACCCAAGGATTCACGGTGGCCACGTCGAGTGGATCTTCCCAACCACTACAGTCCACTATTTAGAAGTATGTGTTGTACAGTGTAGCCTGAACGCACTGTTCACAGTATTATTACCGGACATAATTCTGCTAAAAAATGATGTCCCTTTAGGTTTCTTCATGTGGGTTTTAATTCAGGATAGTTGAAGTAGCCAGGCCTTCGTATGAGCGCATGTCTGTTCATAGAAAACGCACACCAGACACGCTAACACATCGATTCGTTCGGTTACTTACGTAAAGACGGAGATGTAAAGTCAGGCAAAATAAAATCAACCAAAACAATCATTTAGTCATTAATTCGGACTTTCCGGGCTCTTCGACATGCAAGTTGGTTCACCGATCTTAAAGGAATTCGGATACATGATGGACTTGTTTTTGTCAGGGGAAATCACAAAATTTTTGTCTCAGACAGATTCTGAAAGTAGGCAAAATGTCTATTTGGTTATCGTGATAGTGAGATTTCTGACTTCATCGAGAACGGAAGCAGTAAATATAGCGATGCTTCCAGTCCATAACTTCTTAATGAGAAATACTCGGTAGAAATGAATTCGTTGACTTTATGAAACAGCCCATTGTTACTGGTTCATTGTAACTCTGAACTGATGCAGGTAGCCCACGACTCCGATCCTAACGTTTGGTTGAAAAGCCGAATCACGGAAGAAGGACGGTCAGCCAGTAGCTCAGTTCGGGTCAAATCAGAAAATCACTAACCCAACTGACGTACTTCGGACTAATGATGGTGTCGTTATGTTGCCAATGAATTGTTGCAACATGGAAATATCACCTTGTGGGCTCAGTGCTTATAAGTCAACAAGCAGCCTGCAAGCAAACGTGCTAACTGGGTTTGTTGCACTAGTAACAG
Organism: Paragonimus kellicotti; assembly: GCA_014220965.1. Lineage (NCBI taxonomy): Eukaryota > Metazoa > Platyhelminthes > Trematoda > Plagiorchiida > Troglotrematidae > Paragonimus > Paragonimus kellicotti. Next base: position 95,770 of record LOND01000096.1, on the reverse strand, counting down.
TCACCGTGTACCCCAAATCCATGAGCTGCCAGTCGATCGGTGTGACAGGTACCACCTCAAAAACAAACAGGCACGTGCGTGAACACCTGCCGAATGAAGGCGTATTTCTGCCCTGTTTGCTTCCACTGGTTGTAGGATCAGTAACGATTGATGTAATCAGGACGAGTGTTGATCTTCCGTCTGTGGATGGCAACAGACCGTGGAGTCTCGATGGTGTGCAGGAAGGCTATGATACCAGATTTGGCACGTTCAAACGTTTGTTTCCAGTTTAAAACTGAAGTTCACTTTCGATAAGCTGGTAAACATGGAACAGTGTAGTGATTTGAGGTCAGGTCCTTCGGTTTTGCCTTTATTCGCCAAAACAACCCAGGTCGACATCTGGCAATATTGAAACGGTTTTCCTACTCCTTGTCAAAAAAATTAGCTTGATATTAATGAATTATGATCCAACTTGCGGAGTCACATTGTGTAACCTTTATGAAAGCCATTTCCAATTCTGATCGCAACGGTGATCAAACTTGAGAAAATCCTTGCCGTTTGTCGTACAAATGAAGTCGAAAATTTGGGCGTTTTGCCTTAAACGCATGTTGACCTGGTCACGGTGGACCTCACGCAACTTCTGCCACATTGCCAACTTTGTCCCAATAATGTAAAATTAAGTTTAGTACACAATGTGACATATGTTATATGTTAGATAGGAAGAGATTAGATAGAGGTAGAGCCTGACCTCAAGCGGATTTGAACCGGCAAAGTAACCTAAGGCTCAATACGGCATGCGACATATCGACCAATATACGTGGCTTTGTAGATAGCTGAGAAAGTTCATATTTAGACTGTCAATCACTCGTATCGCGGTGTCGTATGGAATCCACCAGATAATACAAAAGGTATACTGCTCTGATGTGGCTAATTTAGCGACAAATTCTGAGATATTTTGCCTCAGGTGTTTGTCAAAAACTTGCTGTCTACTGAAAGATAAGCAAAAGCAGAACCTATGACACAAAGCAAATCACCGTTTTATTGGGGTTCTATGGTTTGTTTTATGGACGAAGTGTATCAATCGGTGTCGAAGCCTCGAGATTTTTATTGATTGGTTCGACTCGGCTTGTGGCTCTGTTTGTTTTAACGTGTAACACACTTAAACAACTTTTTTACTCTGATGCTCGTTATAAGAAAATCTGAGGCCACGCAAGAGTGCCATCCGGATTAGTCACTGCGACAAAATGACACTCGACACAGATTGGCCCTAGTCCCCCGCGAACCATTAGTTGACCTTGGATCGATGTGTTCGCCCAATTCAACTCTACACAGTTTTGAGGCTTAAAGTTGTTTTTACTGCTGAGTATCGTATCAGATGTGATAATAGTTCCATCAAGCGTACCGGAACCCAGTGAAGACTCGCAAACAGGCGAAAAGATGTCCCTAATCAGCGGACGTTCGCGCGTGCGTCTGTTAGTTTAAGGTGTAAAATCTTTAACAGTGGTTAACAGGCTGCTTTTAAAAACGTGAGATACCCAACAGGCAGGCACTAACACTGCAACATGCACCTCATGAAAACCAGCAAGATGTGTTGTCTAATAAGTAATGGACTTTACCTTGTGGGTTGTCTTCGAAATCATTTCAGCAAATGACTGTTCTCCCTTAGATGGCTTATTTTACATTTCATCTGACGCACTAACTTTTAAAAAGTTCCAAATCTATTCTCGTAAATGGCTGTTTACTAGCTCACAGAGACCTTATGAATGTAATTAGTGGTTCCCAAATAGTCGTCCGGGAGACCGATTGGAATGCCGATTCAATAAAAGTGGTCATCAGAAAACAATGGTGTGGCAAACAAGCCCGTTTTCGGTTATTCATCATCAGGCTAATTACATAACATTTATATGAACAGGGTTGTCAGTACGAAACGAACAAAACAAGCAACAAGTACAAATGAGGTCAGAAACGTCATTGACACTCACGGAGACAACGTTTGGATACGATTACGCCACGATTATGACGCAACTGAAACCAGCCAACCCAGAACGGTACGTTCATAACTTTTCATCATCGCGTCTAAATAAAAAG
>LOND01000096.1:46941-77751 GCA_014220965.1 Paragonimus kellicotti | reverse complement strand
TAAATCATGCGTACTATTAACAAGAAATTTGAAATTCAGAAATGCACTTTCTGTTGTGAACTCAGTTTTGTTCAGGATAACTTATTTCTGAACCACTGGGTATTTATGGCCCGATGCCGATGTCTTTACTAGTCTACCCTTTTGTCCCAAAAACGAGCGCGATGACTTTCAAAGTGCAGGCATGCGAACGCCTGCTCCAGTGCGTGCGAGTGTTGAGCTCACGGGCAAGCCTATTTTCGGTGTGAATTTGGCACTGCCTTCGCCTGCACTTGCTGATGAATAACGTTTAGCTTATCAGTCCGGTCGTTCGCCCTAAACGAGGAGTGATTTTGACGGAACGATTGATGATTGTTTTGTGAACGGAAAAACGCATGTTTGCCCTAAGTTATTCATTTTACTTCCCGGGGATGAACAGTGTTAGTCCGTGTACAGTGAATGATGCATTTAGAGGAATTTATGCGACCACGGAAACCAAAAGTGACGGAGTCCCTGCTTCAAAACCAAGTGTAAATCTGCTCATTTTACACTTTAAAAAAAACGGTCACAGCTTGTGTTTCTCAAGGTAACTGAGACCTATAACTTAAGCCATAAGTTAGACTATCCTAGCGAAATGACAGTCTCAGAAATATTGTTACTTTATGCGACGGGTGCGTCAATGTCCATTCTGTTTCTGTTTGCCGTAGGCCTCTAGAAATTTCTGAGAGTGGTTTGCCATTACCAGCCTTTTGTTGCAGATTGATTTTTGTCGTAATGGTTATCAGGTCAACGAACTCAACAACAAGCTATCACATAATCACGTCGAGTAGCTTCGTGGTTGGAAGGACAATCGTCTGCTAAATATTGCCCCCGGAGTTATCAAGTGTTTGACTAATAGCGAAGGTGATCGTATGGATTCAACGTACTTCTTCCGCCTTGGGTTCCATTTTCCACTTCCGGTTGCCCAGCGATGACCAAAATGCTAACCTAGACTCAGTGGGATTGACGACATATTATCGTTTAGAGGAAAACCTTTGTAGTCAGTTGGAGTCTGGAAAAGTTTGCTTTTATATGAAACAAACAAGTCTACCTCAGGCGGGTTAGAAGGACAGATATTCCTCATTCTACCTTCCAACAGGCGACCAAGTAAACAGTAAAGTAAGCCAAGGATTGCGGTATACCCTGAAACACATTTACCGTGCAGCTGAACCGAATACGCTGCTCTTCCTTTGAACTGTGGTTCCCCCTGGATCTTCTGTTGTCACTGAATCATTCCTCTTTTGGGTTAACCTACTAGTTTACTAGCTGTTGCATTGAAGCGTAATTCAGTAGAACGGAACAGAGTATAAAATAACCGTTGGCGCAACATCTCCAAAAGTTGTTCGCGAAAGCACTGCTACATAAAGTATAGAAACACGACGCCTCAACAGAAACGTGATGACTTCGATCGCAAGAAAACGCTTCTGAGACAAACACCAGACTGACGACATTAATTCTTTTAGCATGTTGCGTAATAAGAGTGCTAATCTACTAACTCTCGCGAAAACAAAGTGACTAAGAATCACCACTCATCTTTGATGCAGACGTAACGGGTGATATTTCTGTTAGGCTGAACAATGTTCCACCCCACTCATTATTCAAGAAACGTTCGACAAAAGCGATTGATGAGAATGAGCCGGTAGTTAACGTATATCCAAAATATCAAAACTATCAACTTACAGATTGAACAAAGAGGATCAAAACACAAGTTTTGAATAATTATCTCATAGATTCTTAGTGAACCGACTTTCTCACTCTGTATCCGTAAGAACATCTATAGGATTTCGCGAATCAAAAGATTTTTTATATCTTTCAATGTGACTGCGCAACCAATTACTCCGTTTTTAGACAGGCTGTTCAAAACCTGATTACATCGATGATAAAAAATCCTCGTTTGAACAGGATGAAGTGTTGACTCCACAGGAATTTACAAACGGTCGGAGTGGTTAGGCAAGCTGTGTGAATCAGCAATCTTTCATCCGCACTAATTAATCGCATACGTAAAATGGCACAAAAGTGAGCAAAACGAGTAAAGTGTTAATTTGTACAGCCAGCAATTATCAAGCACCTGTATAACACGTATAGCATGTCTGAATACTTCATTCTATTCCGTCTTCCAAGAAACTAGTTACACAATTGGAGGAGTGAACCACGATATGTAGAACAAATGATCCGAAATCCATACATATACTGACCGGCCAAAAATGATGTTAGCAGAACGTGCTCATTCAATGTAGGTTGGATTCTCAATGGCGAAATATACAGCGGAAATAATATGAGCACAACGAGACAGATAAGGCCTTGAAAAATGAAAGAATAATGCAACTGCTGCTGCTTCTGTTGACAATACTGATATTAGTTACTTATTCTTGTGAAATACGTTATAAGTGTTATGCCAGAGTAAAATGTAGTCTTCTTTTGGGATGAAAAATCGCTGATTCGAAATGGCTGAAGCATGTCTGCTCTGTACTAGGGATTAACAACTCGAACAGTACTATAGCTCGTGCCTAAAATCGAACCTCCCGCCAATGTTATGAGAGGAAATTTTCTGATTGGTTATTGTGTTCATTTGCTAGTCACGATACAGGAACACGTAGTTAAGACGTTACAACAGAATTAGTGGAATCGGAATACATCACTAGCTGATAGCCAAAATACATACAATGTCACAAGTTGTACTCCGATTGGTTTAATACCGAACATGGAACCTGAAAAATAACATGGTTGTTTGTTTAGTCTTAATGTTAAGTCCTGAAACAAATTTAGATTTGTCCACTGTTAGGTTGCTTTTTTGCTTCTGGGACTGAACCACTGATGAACGGAATACATTTCTTCATAGCGACGTACATCAAGGATCGTTGTTTTGAAATTTGATGCGCGACCATGTTTCGGTGAGTGTGTGACTAATACGTCCTTGACAGTCATGCTTTCATTGTTTATAGACCACTTCGAGATATGCTCAGAGAGATTGGTCAGAGAATCACGACTTATGTTTTGATCAAGCTGAAGTGATTCCTTTGGGTTTAGCTTTCCATAAGCGGCACTGTTGTGTGGAGGCTCCTATTATTCACACCCAGCACACATGCGTCAACCGCAGTGCCGGTAAATCCGTGCCGGTAGTGCGGCTTGGATTGTTAAGTAATGCCAAAACATACGCTCTTCATCTATATCAATCTTACCCCCCACGTAATGGATAATTGATTCGGTCAGTCCGTTCTGATACCACGCAACTTAACCTAACCGTGCAAACCCCATGTAACCTCTGCTCCGCTGTTAACATGATTTCGATTACAACAATTCTGAGGAAGGCCATCTGGGACGGTGGAAACGCTGGGTAATACACCTTGCTCATGACGTGTTCTTTTCATTCCATTTATAAAAACCTTGAACACCATTCCTATTTCTACCACATTTCGTGCTGATATTTTACAACACAGCGTAACCTCTGCAGCCTATTTCATAGGGACTGATTTTTATCGCCATTATTATTATTATTATATATTATTATTATTATTATTATTATTATTATTATTATTATTATCAGCAGCAGCTGCATTATTCTTTCATTTTTCAAGGCCTTATCTGTCTCGTTGTGCTCATATTATTTCCGCTGTATATTTCGCCATTGAGAATCCAACCTACATTGAATGAGCACGTTCTGCTAACATCATTTTTGGCCGGTCAGTATATGTATGGAATTTGGATCATTTGTTCTACATATTGTGGTTCACGGAACTTCATAGATTTGACCATTCTCAACACCACTAAACGGTGTTATCAAAAAACATGTAAGAATAACTTGTATTCCTCAGAATTGTTTCGAGGATTCTATCTTGAAGTACTATTTCATTCCTAATGGTTAAACATCTCCGGTTTTCAACCTGTTACGTTTAGTTTCTTGCGGTTATCAAAGCCGCATCCTTGTCTCCATTACTGATGCCACATAGAAAGTGAAGCGATTCGTCTGTTGAAGTACTTATGTCTTCTGCTGCTACAGCAAGCAGTAAACGAGCGAACACTAACACTTGACTAAAACTAAAGAATTAGTGAGGATAGTTAGAGATTTCCTTGACCTTTGACTAATGACGGGATAAAAGTAGTCAAATTCACCAAAGTGCACTCCAGTTTTCCGTGGTTTTTCGCAGTAACCATAAATATGCTTTTCATTTTGAAGGAGCTACTATACACAACGTTCACTGTGCTCACAAAACCAGTCCTTCTCAGCATGATAGATAATCTAGTAATTGTCAATTCATTTTCCTGATCCCATACTTTCCGACCTACCAATCCTCCCAATTTCTTATTCATTAGTCTCTGCTACGTGAAATCCTGTCCACTGTAGTGTTGGTTAGACGCTTATTTGTGGACATAATGCACGAAATGTTCTTTCGGATAGTGTCATTTGACCGACAGAAATCTTAAATGGGTCGGTGAACAAGTGAATCGTTTATCTCGTCGATTCTCTGATTGCAGTTTGTTGGTGTCTTCATCTTGGTCATGTAAAGGAGCTGTTGTAACTTTCTTCAGAAATGACTATATAGGGAGACCAAGATTTATATTCATGAGTTAAGTGGTCAAGTGAATCAAAAAACTAATGAAGATAATTGCGTCATAGTTCTGTTAACTCTTAAGTGGTCATTTACAACAGTAGTGAAATGGGTTACACAACTGTACACAGATTATTCTGATTTTCGGATTGTTTTGGCTTATCAGTGGTGTGTAAAATACACGGCGAGTAATAAATAATCGGAGCACTACAAAATGGTTGTTTGTACTCAATCAAAGCATTTCTATTTGTTTTCCCTCTTGGACAGTGTCACTTGCTGAACAGGAGCAAGCATTCCGCTAGAATACACTGGAAATAGTTCATTCTAAATGCTCGAAACTTTTGTTGAGAGGTAATTGGCACAAACACCTGTGTTCCGGAGAATTTTAAAAGAGGGAATTGGGAAGCAAATCGGACGGAAAGTAGTGCGGTTTGGCGTACATAACCATTACTATGATCGTTGTTGATGAAGTTACGGCCATTTCGATAATGCGCAAACTGTTGATCTCCACTGCGAAAATACGATTGTTCAGTCATACTGGTAATACATTGTAAACCATCGCAACTTCTCGGTTTTTACTTACTCGAGTGGGGCCGGACAATATTAGGCTTTCTCATTAACCTGTCATGTTGCTCTAATTGTTTGAAATACACCGATCTGAAAAAGTACGTTCTCCTTTAAGGTGGACGAGCTGTGACAAGCTGTAATGAACGATTAAAAATTATTTGCATACCGTCATCCTAGAAATACAACATCAAACTGGTTTTCGATTCGGTCACTGAACAGAATGGTTGCTCGTAGCAGTAACACACCTATCAAGCAGGTGAAGTTCACACTGTCTGCCAAGACCCTCCCATAGAAACATTAGTTTTCAAAATGATCATTTTGTGAAGACAACTTTTATCTTTTCTTCCGTGCACACAGTCGGATCCAAACGTTGACTGTTGTAGACGTTCTGATCAGTCTATTTTATTGACCATGTACCTCCTGTTTCAAGCATTTTATTTTTTCTTGTTTCCAAAATGGTTATTGGTACATCCGGAGCGTTGTCCATTGCTCGCAACCACGAAATGACTCAAGCAACATAGATGAATCTGAAGATAAAATGCTTTTATTTCAGCGAAGCTTTGTGTTAACTTTGTGGGAGGTTGCAATATCCGAAACAACATCGGTAGGCAGCAGGTGAAGCTTCGTCCGATGACCTCATCAATCGCCCTCATCCAGATACCCCTTAAATGATTATTTGTACCATATGATTTGATATGCTGGCTTGCCTACCTACACCACTGGTTAGTGCCACCGACCGTGATACATATGGACATCTATAAAACTTTCAACAAACTCTAAGAGAACGAAAACAGAAGACCAGCTAAGCCAAAAATTCTAGCTTCTCAATCTGACAAGAAACCAGTGCAATGAACCTATACATTACGTGTCAGAATATTAGTTGGCATCCGACAAAATGGTTGTTCTGCTAAAAGGTCTAAAATTCAATTGTGCGGACACAACCCGAACAAAATTCATTGCGTAGTTGTAGTAGTTGTAGTAGTTGTAGTAGTTGTATGTGCAAACACAGCGGTCTGTCAGCAAAAAGGTGTGTCAACAGCTGACCAGTCGAAGGTCAACAAATGTTTTATCGGCTATAAAAGCAAAGCGTTAAGGACACTTGGGAAGAAAGATCATATCGTCATTCTACCCAAAAGCAAACGCAACACCATAGCTGTATTGACCGGATTGGATACTAAAGACAAAATGAACGATCTTCTAAAAGACTCCGCAACGTACGAACATGTGAAAGGAGAACCTACAAAAGGTCTGAGGGCTCGAATCACCAAAATTGTGACAGGTCTCAAGAAAAAGAAATCGCTTACAGAAGAACAAGCCAAGTACCTTAGACCTGTTGAGGGACCAGTGCCGCGACTGTACGAGCTATCAAAGATCCACAAGGATTAAGTAAAATTGGGACAAATCGTTGTATTCAGAACGGCGTCACACTACCGCGAAGTTCCTGCTTTGTATTCTCCGAACATGTCTACCTCACAACGACCATAACGTGAGCAACTCAGCTGAAGTTTTGAGATAGATTAAGGGTCTAACGTTGCAGGAAGACTGCGCGCTGGCTTTCCTTCGATGTTACATCGTTTTTCACTAACATACCGAAGAAACTTGCGATGGAAGGTTTGAAGCTGCTGATAAATAAGGACGACATTCTCTATAGTAAGATGAATCTTCCTCTAGAGCTCTGCAAGGAAGCTTACTTAAAATTTGACGGCCGAATCTACCTGAAGAAAGAAAGACGCGCTAGTAGGATCATCTGTGTCGGGGTTGTTTGCAGGTGCCGTAATGAACTTCTTCGAATCTAAAGCCTTTCAGACATTGCAAATCGGAAGTGTGGCTTCGATATGTGGATGACACATTTGTTGTTTTACCTCGGACTCAGCTTGACCAGTTCCACAGTTGTTTGAATAGCATAATAGATGGAATAACCTTTACACGCGAAGAAGAAGATTCACACTTAGCGTTCCTCGGTGTATCGGTTATAAGAAGACCTGATGGCAAGCTTGAAACCACTCTATCGTAAACCGACAACAACTGATGTCATTCTCAGGTTCGATAGCAATCATCCAGCCTGTCAACTTAAAAGCTGCATGCGAACGTTGTTCTGATGTGCAGACAAGCATTGTAGATCATTCGGACTCAGAAGAACTGTTCACCTCTTATGGGTGTCGTATTAGTTTGATAGAGGTATCTATCAAGGGGTCTACACAAAATGAATACGCAAAACCCAGAAACGCGAATGACAGTGCCATATATTCACGGCACATCTGAAGCAGCACAAAGGATGCTCCAACCACTGGGCATCCAAATATCACACAAGCCAAACTCAACACTCCGTTTGGTAGCATGGCGTAGACACAGATCACGGGGACAACACGGATCCTACGAAAGTGGTCGCACGGGCAAAGATGAAAGGGGAACGGCTTGTACTGGAGGCTCTCTATTCGCGGAATTCGTTCAATCGACACGTAGATATAGACAGCCACTACGTCAGCATCGTTGAAAGGAAAGATAGACCGTCAGACGAACACGGTGTTTGATAACGGATCTTACTGTGGGTTTGAAACGTCACAATGAATCGTGCCCTACTCAATGTGTGCATCTTTCCAATATTTTATCAATGCATGTATATACATGAAGTTTTCTAGCATATTATTTCTTGTTTATCAGTTACCCAACCTAAATCACCTCCTGAGGACAAAAGTTGAAAAACTCACCTCACATTTCCAAATTTATTTTGCTTATCTGGCTGATCTGGGCAGAACAATTGCCCAGCACAGTCCGTAGTTTTTTTTACTTATACACACCACCGTGTCGGTCATTATTCTCAGTCAAAGGAATTTAACGGTCAAATTGATTCGTTTCTTCCAAGAAATTTTCGTGACCAGCCTATGTTTACCGGAAGCTAAACGTATCCTATCCCATGAGGCATTTCAATAATCAGCTTTTGAAACAAGGAAACGGAAATGGACGTGTTTGTTTGTGGAATTCACATGCCCGTCTATGGCTTTTTGTTCAGGTCACCAAAATACATTTTTCTGGTTTGGGTATATTTTACATCCCATAAGCATCTGAATTTCAGTGTTCGTCAGTTTCTCGCTTGTCAGAAAATATGTTTGTTCAATGAATTTGTATATTGGTAATGACAGCTGTTCACACAAAAGACGTGTCGGTATTGTTTGATCTCCTAATGCTTTCATTAATAGAATATATTATTCAGTAAGTTTAATTAATTCCGGGAGTTCAACCTGGGAAGAAAACCTAGACATGGGGTGAGTGATTATATTTAACAGAACAATTACTGTGTCTCCACTCGGGACGAGTTGGCAGTCCATGCATTACTCACAAGTGAATGTGTATCATCGTTTGTGAACAATAATCCGGCCAGGTCCAATGTAGGGTCACTAGCACACTGAACAGCTGTGTAGCCTCAAGAGAGCGTGACTAGATTTCAAATCTCGGCCATGCCAAGGGTAACATTATTGATGCACTCTCACAATAGCCAAACCCCTGTGTCGGGCTTCTGTTCGAAAGAGGCTGAGTGGCAAGTCTATGAGAATGCGACAGCTGCAGTCAGTTTTGAGTGATGTTGAGGTAGTAATAGTTTCGGTAAACGCAAGCAAAGCAGAGTTAGAAAAGACCCAATTGCAAAAACTCTGGACTTCGGCTGGATTCGAACCGAGCGACAGAAACAACATGCCAAACGCGGCAAACGCTCTACCAGCTGAGCTACGAAGCCACGCCGGAAGCTCAAAAATTTCACATTTGAACCTAGCTCGTTCGAATGCAGTCGAAGTCCAGGTTTTCCACAGTTGAGTCCCTTTTGAATTATGAAATCTGCCAAACAACTTTTCAGTTAGACATCGGTGGCTTCGGCGGATTCCAGAGTGAACTGATCGAAAAATCCTGCTTGGGCAGTCAATCGGCTGGATCATTTGGTGGATTCCATATGACAGTTGGTTGGTGGGTAACTAGGTCCAAATGTGAAATTTCTGAGCTTCCGGCGTGGCTTCGTAGCTCAGCTGGTAGAGCATTTGCCGCGTTTGGGCATGTTGTTTCTGTCGCTGGTTCGAATCCAGCCGAAGTCCAGATTTTTCGCAATTGGGTCTCTTCTAAGGTTATCAAAGTCTGCCAAACTACTTATCAGTAGTACAAGCTAGGGTTACTTTAGCGTAATAGGTCAATGAACCATGACGGCCTGTTGACAAGACTCGCTTGAAGATCAAGAGGTAAATTGTCTCTCCGTCCGGTATTTTCTGTCCACTCGACTGTCTCGCTAATTCGATCGATCATTTTAGCAAGTGTTCTGCTACGCGACAACGTAGGCCTCACCTCACACTGCCTAAGCAGGCGTAATTGCAGCTAAAGTTGCAGAGAGATAAACTGAAAAGCAGAATGATTTCTAACCGGCCCCTTTCGGAAATGGATACTAAACTTGAGTTTTCTGTTTGTGAGAGCTTAACGACAATGTATACTCGTGGTACTATCGAGGTTTTAATTTGGGATCTCGTGAGACAGCTCCACAGACCATTTCTTCAGTAACTCCAAACTATACATGATAGTGTTCACGTGTGCCCGTGCTAATCGATCGCCTCTGAAGGCGACATACTAACCGTCCCGTTAACTCTTAGTAATGACGTTATCACTAGTACCTTTCCTTTAATTATTGTCACACAGCTCAGTAAGCTTATGGTCAGTGGGCATACCAAAGTGCTGCACGTCCGACTGACAGCGGTGTACTTACGCGTCAGCGCAGTTCGGGTTCATTGCGACGCACCACCTTATTCAGACTACGGATGTAAACGTGCGTTTATGTTGTGCGTGAAAGTGCTTGAAGAGTAATAACAGAATACATCAAACAATTTATCAAGAGCTAATCATACTGACCGTTATATATATATATATAAATATAACGATCAGTGTTTGGCTCTTGATAAATAGGCTAATCTACGCCAAATGATAAAACCATCCATAAAACTACCATCTGCATGTGCTCAGCTGTTACTCTTCAAACATTTTCACAGACACCATAGTCTGAACACTCCGAAATGTAGGTGCCTCATGAGTGAACAGAGAATTCGGTGTTAGAGGGACAGACAACTTGATTTTAAAAAGAGGTAGTCAGTGAAACTCACTAATTCCTAACTCGACCACATCATAAGAAACAACGTTTTAAGATTTCGAAAGTGTGTCGCTTTGGCTTTTAGAAAAGTGCCTATCGACATGTTGGAGATATGGGCAAGTGATTTACTGAGTGAGAACTGTCCAGATAAGTTTAGATCCACTTGTAAACAGTAATAAAGAACAACTTTCAATTAGCTCTAATGTAGACGGTCACAGAGTGCAAGAGAAAAATCCTTTGAGGGGAACTGGAAGACTTCGACTTGGCTCCACAATGACCATAAATCTACATTACAAGATTGTTCACTGATGAAGTATGGAAATTGTCATTTTGGTCGACCGATAATATTCAAGCCTTCTTATAGATTGGATAAAAATTCGCCACTGAATTTAACCTATTGAAATGAATTACTCCTGATGAACCTGATCAGCGTAGGCGATAATAAGTTATACACGTAACTCTGAAGCCAGTGGTGATCGTCTGAGATCCAGGTGCTAATGCTATGGACCGTGATTCATAACTAACGTCAGAAAGCAAAATGTATTTTGACATTTTTGTGCTATCGTTTGCGCAACCGCTTCAAACCAGAATACAAATAGCCAACCGTGAGCATGTGCGCCAGTTTACTCCACTCCATGAGCACATACGACGGTGAACGGAAACACAAGGCCTAGGAGCTACTAGATGGTGCACATCACAGACCAATGCCAAGAACATTACAAATCGTCCCAGTCAGATTTCGGTGAGAAAACGGCCTCGGCAACGCATAGCTCGGAATTTCGAGCATGAGGACTTACGTCACTGAGTAGGAAAACGGCGTCAGCATATCTGTGCAATATTATTCCGCTCACCAACAAGGAGGTAAGTACGCTGCCTGTCACACCAACCAGTTCTATCGACCTGGCACTCTAGTTACCGAGAGATAACGATCGACTGTTGACAAATATCTCAGCGAATGATAGGCAGCGCAAGGAAGGAGTGGACAAAGTAAAAAAAAACTACGTTTTCATAAAGGAGAAACCAGCATGAACAATTTTTCACAGATCTCTACGTGCTGATAAGTTCTATTTGCAAACAAAAACATTTGCGAATCAAACGATGCCTTCTTAAAATCTACATGTTTTCTTCTGAGGTTGAGTTGTGTTGTGCTGGTCGCAATTTTGTCGCAAGGCTCATGAATTGTGCCAAGGGATTGCAAAGAGAAATGCCAACGTGTAGTGGTGCAGTTACAGTGTCATGTCACAGAGGTTCTAAACCACCTTTGGTTTTTGTCAATTTTGGGTTTTGGTCAGGCAGTTGTTAAACTATTTGAAGTCAAAATATTTCTTAAGTCCAATATACATCCCTATTTGGTAATATTTCAATTGGATTTTATTAAAACGGCGATACCTAAAATTTCCTACGGCTCAACGTACAATCAAGTTCAAGCAGTTAAGATATAATTACACAGGTGGTTCTATCTCTTGACAGCCAACCCACATTCACTTACCGTGACACACTCTTCTCCTGTCTAACACCCCGATCAGGAAAACCTTGTCCCGCTCATGCTCACTAACAATATTCTATCAGCTTCCCAATTTAGGCAGAGTATGTATCTGTTACAACGTGACTCCAGAGTGAAAGCAGTGGGGTTTTACAAAATTCTCAAGACAGAGACCAAATTGGGTGCTATTCCGTGAGAACCAACTGTCAGTGATGAAACTGTTTTCGAGCTGCAACTGTAGTGTTAGAACAATCCGATAATGAAAAAGCAAACGGGTGAACGCGATGTAAATGTGCATTACTTTTGACAGGAATAGTCATCCCAACTGACTGGGCCAAGCGGATAAAATGAACTCTGGGCCGCATTCTGTTTGACAAATGACATGTCCGTACACACTAATTAGAAGACCACCTAAGTGGGATGACAATGAATAACAAAACTAATCTTATCCAGCGTTATCATCGGACTGATAACGCCTGCTGAGTGAACGTGTGTCAACTACCGTTGACGCTATACTGTTTCACTCATAAGATAATATTTTCATCAGAAAAGGCAAAACAAGAAGAATGAAGGTAGTACCAAATGTAGTCAATTTGAACAAGCGACGCTCGAATTCTTGCCTGTGGTTATGTTTACACGAACGACAGGGTGACAGGAGATGCTGTCAAGTAGTCTCAGAAACTATATATTCTAAGATGTGAATTTTTAATTCCGCTAGAGTTTGCGGAACTTTTCACTGGACTCTATATTAGAGGGGAACCAAAAAAGAGAAAAATCAAGGGGACTAATATCTGGGGGCTGTGGAGTTATGAATTCATCTAAGCAGAGGGATGCTTTCCCTGTAAGTGCCATTAGATAAGTATCAGTTCCGATGTATATCATGTGAAAGAATAGGACACGCTTGTCTTCACCCGATAATCGTAACTGGTTTACTTACGTCTGTTGACAAGTTTTGAGCTTGCATTTTCACAGCATCCTACAGACAGCGCAGTTCGACGTGTTTTATGTTTATGTGAGCCGATGTACGCAGTTTTGAGTGCTAGCTTTTGCTTCTTGCAGAATATCAATAACAAATGAGTCGTCATTTAAGATGCGCAGCTGATTAACTCTTTCGTTTTGTGAGCGCTTTTTGTTTGAACAAAATATTTAGTTAGCCTCTGACTGAATTCATTGGTGACCGAACACCTACTCAAATGCCCAGCCGTCAAATGGTTGCTTCCACGCTTACACTACAAGTCACGTAGGGTAAATGCATGCCAGCAAGATGTCCAACCACCAGAGTACAGCAACACTGTTCCATTAATGACGGTTCGGCAGCGTGATCCGGCTTGAGCACAACTCACATTTCGTGCATCAGTGCTATTGGTAGCCATAGCTAGGAACACCCGCGTAAAGAATCAACCGCTTACTGAAGGGTCTTTTGGTCCAAATGGCTTTCAAGCGAAACGAAAGTACCAAACCTCAGGCACCATCGGAAGCCACTGCACCTGCATTGTCTGTGCCTTGCAAAAAGCAAGCTGACCTTTAAGTTAGTCCATTTTGGTCAGTACACAACCGTGTGGACAGATAAACCAAAGCTGTAGTTGCCGAAATGGAACAGTTTTTTGTAATATTGTCTAAATAGTTTCCGTTAACCGAAGCAGAACAGCTGGGACTTCCCAGGATTTCACTTTTAAGGTTGAAGCCTTGCTGTATCGCCATGCAGGCATGCATCATGAGATGAAAGTATGGTGGATCTCAATTATTGAGAAGTACCTTAAACTTACACAGAAGAGGACGGTTAAGTGTGAAGTTCACAGCACGACAAACATGAAACTAGGTCCCTCTCTTGTACAGAACAACACTTATACCTCAATAATTCATGGATACTGCTGGTTGTATTACTCTTTTAAACTGCTCTGCAATGAAAGAGCTTGCAAATAAGAAAAATTATATTCCGTTTCCAAACAAAGTTTTGGTGCCTTTGCCAACTTAGAAGCCCAGTGAATCAGTATGCCTGCTATACCTACAAACGTATTTTGGATATGAAGATCAGATATCAAGACCATTAGCCACCTCTGTGATCCTGTTACAGGTAGCAATTTTGAGGGTCACTAACACAGCATAGATCATAACAGCTATGCTGTTTTTGCGATAAATTGAAAAGATTTCTTTCTGGGACAAACTAATTGGTAACATGTCGTGTCTAGGATAAAAGATCACATTGTAAAACAGAGTTAGTTGATAAATGAAATGAACATATTGTCAAAATGTCACTACTTTGGGGATCAAATAAGTCAGCAAGGACATGTTAGATGATGACACACACAGTAGCTAACGGTGGGCTCGGAAATTTGATATGAGCTTAACCTGAATTGTAACACTTCAAGTCAGTGAACTTCTGTCTATTCGTGGCCCACCACTTGAAAGCGTTGAGGAAGATGAAGTTCGGTTAATAAATGGCATATTTTGATTAGTTTTCATACAGGAAGTTTACAAGTCATCACTTCCTTGAACGTAATTCATACTCGTAAAGCTGTAGTTTATTTTCCTGGGCTAACATATCTACCCCAAAAATACACCGACGCACGACGAAGTGAACAAAAAATGATCCAGTGGTAATGGGCCACATATAAAACTTGAGCCGTAATTCTAGTAACGGTTTAACAGAGGTTCA
The DNA here is from genome assembly GCA_014220965.1 of Paragonimus kellicotti. Taxonomy (NCBI): domain Eukaryota; kingdom Metazoa; phylum Platyhelminthes; class Trematoda; order Plagiorchiida; family Troglotrematidae; genus Paragonimus; species Paragonimus kellicotti. Next base: position 63,370 of record LOND01000096.1, on the reverse strand, counting down.
AAAGTCTATCTTTCAGGCGTGTCAAAGTTTACTGTTGTTTTTTCTAAGAAACATCCAAATGTGTCTTTCAAATGGTCCTCAAAAATATACTAAGAACAAGGAAACTAAATTCAGGAGGCATCACAAAAGATTATTCGTAAGACCAGACCAGGATAGGGCAGTCGCCTGTCGCAGGTTGCACGTAGGCGGTGTATTGGATCTGATAAATACCGAATAACTGGATTAGGCGTAAGATCACAGAAAAATGTTTATTTGAAGAGACCACCGAAATTACAAATACCAAAGACGTTGTAAATTTTATCTGTAGTTAAGTCCTCTTAGATCCCAAAAGACGTACTGACGGCAGTAATAAATGACAATTCATTGGACTTGATCACCTTTATTAAGTTTATAATTTCTCTCCCGTAAACTATAAGATCCCTGAACAATTGATCCAAGTAATCGTTTCAAGTGAAAATTAGCTTTGATCCTCACTCTCTCATTCTCAAACAGTCAGTTAATTACCCGAACGCTGCAGTGAACACTGACTTAGACAAGTTGATGCAAAATGATTTACATTCAGCTTACAAATAGCATGTGTTAGGACTTTCACATTCACAATTAATCCACCCAGTCTGATGATGATTCTGAGTGACAACTGACACGACTCACACAACTCCACATAAAAACGGATGATAACAGATCAAAAGTTGCCCATATAGCGTTTACTAATTCGGTTTTACAAAAAACTTTAGGGGATGTTTAAATGAACGGTCGTTATCAGCAACAAACCTATATGTTAATAAATTCATCTACTTTATATTTGCACCGATAGTTTGACTGGGATATCCTATAAAAAAAGTGCAGAAAAAACAGTTTGTGTAGCAGTTGCTGGGTTTTTTGCTAGGAGCAGCAAAGATTGACCAGTAAATTGTGTGGTCGACGTCTCTTGTATAGCCGGTTCGCAGATGGATACGGATGTCAGCTGAATACTTTGAATGCTCCGTTTTGTAAAAACAACAACTTACAGGGTCACGAGTTTCGATGAGAAGGACTTGGGGGACGATTAGCCCAAGATGAGGCTCACCCATATACCTACCGTTATAATCTTGTGAGCACATAATCTGTTGAGGTGGTTCGCAAGTGGGTTCCAGTTGTGTTGAGTGTATGTGTAGTCAGAATTAACTGAGGGTCTGAACACGTGACACTATTTGCCGAAGTTATGGTGGTCTTCAAAGTAACACTGTGCGTAATTGCCAGTCTATCTAATCTAAATACACGCACCAACGCCTTGCGAAATTCTGGCATAAATGCGATGTAGAAGTAGAAATCACAGGCATAGTTGATGCAGTCAATTGAACTGAACAATTTGGACAACTCCACTATTTTTTTCGCGTAATCCGGTCTGCTCTCCTGGTAGTTGTGTGTGTACAATTCCTGACGAAGTATGATGAGAATGACCAGTGGGAAAGACAAACAGGAAAAAAGAACGCTAATTGCAAGATGTGTGATCACCTTTCCGAACTCAATTGCAACTTTTCTATCATACGCACCGGATAGTTTGTTATGTGTAATGAACGTTCTCATACGGAAAATAATACACAAATTAGTGATAAATATTAGCAACGAAGGAAACATTGTCGCACCAATGATGTACAGATAAAGTACGTACTTTACACCAGGTGCAAGTGGATCCACGTATTCACATGATGACCGATTGCCATTCCCTGTCACTCGATCTACATAAATCAACTGGGGAATACTTAGTATCATACATATCGAATAGGACAAGCCGACCCCCAGTCGAGCTACCCACAGTCCCGTAGTGGGTGTGATCCTATCTGAACGGTACACAGAATAAACACGATCCACACTAAAATACATCAATAAACAAGCTTTGATCAAGGCGGATGTTTCTGTTAGATAGGTGATCAATTTGCAACTGAATGAAGAGATGCTATCCACATTGATTGATAGTCGACAATCGGTAATCCACTGGAGTCCACGACCGAGAAAGTCATCTAAGAGTGCATTGGTTGTCAACTGAAGATTGTGTGCAATCGGAAGCCAGATGGCGTACAAGTTGAATCGGCATGGACTTTCTGTTTGCATCACACAAAATACCACAACGACTAGGATGTTTGCTGGGATTCCAACGATTGATAGCAAAGGAGATAGGTAGGCCCTGAAGTTGTAAACCATCATTTCCTCAGTACTCACATCAGCCAGACAGTGGGTGGTGTTTCCGTTCATTGACACGCAATGTAGGCACTGTAACAGCTTAGCTTATCGTGTTATATATATTTGCGAATGGGCTGAGTCATGATTGGTTAATCTGCTGAGGACAACTGTTCTTCCCGTTGTAACCAGTGAGAAGAGCTCTCGGCCCAAAAGTGTAGCAGCGGAAGTTTACGAATCGGTGTAGACGCCTATACACCAGTTAGGTATATCCTAATTAAGTGGATGAGCCGCGTGAGTTCTGGATATCAATAATTTTCAAGATAGATTAGAGACGTTTGTCTTGAAGATGCGAAAATAGGGATAAAAATGTCCCTCATTTACTCAGGCTGCGGTTGTCTATTCTCACAAATAGACACGGTTGCAGTACCCGAAATGAAGCACTTTTCCTATCGTCCCCTAGGAAACCGCCAACAACAATGTCTTGACGTACTGTTATGTTTGTTGAACTTTGTTAGTGTGCTGCGTACGTAATAAGTTCCTGCGAAAATACTTAGGTGAGTGTGTACAAATAATGTGTAAAATTTCAAGGGGAGATGAGAAGACAGTGGGACAGACCAGTTTGATCGCAGCGTTTCTAAATTTAGAGATAGCGGGAAATCACTAGTTTGTCAATGGCACCTAGTCAACAACACTGTGTGAAAAAGAAAGAGCCAGGTTGCAAGTAAATAACGAATGTATCCCTCATAAAACGTGTATCATTAAAACAAACAAGTCGAAGTGCACAAATCGGGTCTGGTGAAAAGGATGAAGATTTCATCCAGGAAACAAGTTGCTGTAGTCTTTTTAGTTGACAAACAGAGTTCAGCATTGAGTGTAAGCGATATAAACATGCGTAGTGTTAAACTGCCGCCTCAGAACACTAAAGAGGTACCAGTAAGGTGGTGAGTGGCATATAATTCTTGATACAATGCTGTATCAATGCACCTAATCCAACCTGACCTTTTCACGCTCCCACTGGTAACGTACCCCTCGTATGCACTATTCCCACCACACCGCATTTTAGCGCCACGTTCAGCGTCAGCTTAGTCATGACTGCTGTTAACTTATCAAAACATATATTGATAACCAGTTTGCTCGCTTGCGTAACTGAACGACTATCACGTGAATGGTTCACAATGTGGTTACCACTACGTGGCGCTAAAACGCGGTGTGGTGTGAATAGTGCATACGGGGAGCGTGGGAGCGTTAAAAAGTCAGGTTGGATTAGGTACATTGATCCGGTATTGTATCACGGGGAAGTCTTCAATTTTCTGTTGCTTAACATATCCGAAAGGACTTCTGCAGGTTAAGCTGGGGTTAACAAGTTAATAACTGTCCAGCAATTGACGCCGGTGCATTGTGAGTTGTCACATTTTGGCTTGAATCCTACATGGTGGAATATGTTCGTTTACCCGATTACTTTAATGCCGCACCGTTCTGCCTATGTAAGTTGTCCGACACACGAGGATCCATAGATGATGTAAGATTTGGCGTTGAGCGGTAGCGGTGTTTTCAGAGGTGGTGTTGGGATTCGGGTGGTGGTGAACAGCATGACCAGTTGGGCTGCATAGAACGTGCGCCCCATAACCACCCTGAGAGGGGTTTCAAAAGAGTAGTAACAACACCACCCTTGCAAGATAAACGGAGGTAGTTATTCAGTCTGGGAACTGTTGGAGCCATCCCGGCAACCAGCTACTGTCCGTATTGTTCTTTTTGGCAGGTAAAGAGTTGCGAGTGTTTTTATGTATCTGTTGTGCAAATATCCAGTGGGAGTCTTGGTAGACCTTCAGCTTTCGTGTGAGAGTGAACCAGTTTGTGAAAACATTTCCATTAGTTCTCTTGCATACATGGCTGGCGGACGCAAGTACACTCGCATCAGTCCCGAAAGACTTAGATGTATTATCGAACCATTCGAGAGGGGTGTCGTCTAGCGCACACTTGTTCTTCTGAACAGAGTCAAGTGTAGTACTGTTTACAGGTGACTTTATGCAGATTGCGTCAGTTATGAAGCTCAGCCACGCAAAGGAAAGACGCAGGGTCTTTACGGAATCAGAGACCAATATGTTGCTGGAGTGGGTTTCCCTAAGCCCTACGATTACACTGTAGTTTTGGGACTGCGCGTAAAAGCTGAGTTGGAGGGATTTGTCGACCATACTTGGATGGCCGTTGCATAACTGTCAACAGACTGTGCCAAATGCCCGTTGACATGAACTCAAATGAGAATTTGGAATTACGGCGACTGTTCTGCTTATCGACTGATGGAGTGTTATGCAAATTCAGTGAGCGTTGAAGGCCATAACAATCACCTCGTAGGCAGACTGCGTTATCGATCGTATGTGCGCTGACCTTAAGTACGATTGACCTAGGGTGATATGTGTTTTTCTCGCTCTGGTCTTGACATGTGGTCGAGTGCATGATGCACGCGATGTTGGCATTCGGACATACACTGTTCTAAAGCTCAGGCGGTCTTTGTTCTTCCTCTTTTCTGGGTGGGTTTAGAATACATCAGTGGGACGTCCATTAGAAGGAACAAAGGCATGTGGCTCTGTAACAAACAGCCGAGGCGGCTATCTTCATTTGATTGGAGCTATGATGGCGAGGAAGGGATCATACAACAGCAGAGATTGCAAAGGTTGGCTACGAACTCTGCTAGATCAGATGAAGATCAGTACATCATGTCAGACATTGTGCTGATATGCGACACTGTACCGTGTCACATTGATCTGGAAGTACGCTTATTGAAGGAGTATATAATGGAGGACAACTTTTACGACTGGCACCCTTGTTCACCTCGTGTTGAATTCGATTGAGAACGTCTGGAGCATGGTGAAAGCAAGAGTTAAAAGGCAACTGCAGGTGGCCATGAGACGATAGTAAACGGGGCTGCTCAGAATGTGTAGATGCACCCCGGGTGGAGAATGCGGGCCCTGGAAAGAACAGTCATTTCTGCTATGTGCGACGTCACCGGAGACCATTGCGCTAGCTTTGTTGGTCATGCCGAACGATGTTGTATGCAGGCGATGAACGATGAAACGATGGGGTCAAAACCACTAACCCGCATTTTCTCAGTGAACGAACACAGCAGTCACAAGTTGATTTTGTACTTCTTGCTTTGTGGAAATTAGCCCTGAATAAACTAATGTATGGCCTATGAGTGTGCCTAGATTACGTCAGATTTTCGTTTTTTGGTTGAACGCTGAAGAACAACTGAGCCACCCGCATATTTTAAATAAGTCAAATGCTTCACGTCTGTAACCGAAAATGGTCAATGAACCGTTAGCATCTCCCAAAATGTCTTTCTTCATTAGGCGACCACTCCTTTAATAACGCTGCAGCCAACTCGACTGCGAAGGTCGTGTGCATATACATAAAGGCGCACCGAGTTAGTTGCTAGGACCACTCCCCTTATACTATCAGATCTTAGCCAGCTAGTCGGGGCATGCGGGCCCTGACTAATTGTTTGGACTGTAGTATCATTTCGTCGATCAAAGTAGCCAGTCCAAAGTGCTCTAATTAAGACTGGCTGTCCCTTTCTGGTTCAGTTGGGCCAATCACGTTCTTGCCGTCACGTTCAAGATTCTAACGTGGAAATTCTAATGCATCAAAGTGAATTGCTTCAGCATGTAATGGAAAATCTTGTGTCCAAAAAGAAGACAGACATGTAAAAAGGTATAGTAAAATAGTGAAGTAGAACGTCTTTTTATCTACAGCTTTTGTTGCCGCCGGTGACGATTTAAACAGAATAATCGGGTTTAAACGGTTGACAAGTGGCACGACTCACTCTGAGTGCATTACAATAGTAGTTAAATGTGTTCGCTCATCTTGCCTTCAATTTGGTAAGTAACTAGAAAACTTTATCTGTTTAGGGTATTTTCAGATGTTTGATGATCTAAAAAAGTTGGTAATTTTGAAGGATCTGATAAAAAATGTGAATTTTTAACCTAAGTCTGCATGTCTAGAAAATGTATACAATCTAATTCCGGGACCTACCTCAAATAAAGTATTTTGGTATTGCTTATACCACTAGCATTTTACATCAGCCACATAAGGTCAATGTAATACACGCAGGTATGTGAAATGCAAGTGTTCTGTCGTCAAATCCTATCGAATACCTTGCTTTCGCTCTTCCCACAGCCTTACTTCTGCTCTGACAATACTATACGGTTAACACACTTTTAGATGCGGACGAAGCTGGTAATGTCGTAAACAGTGAACCAATAACGTTTTTTCCAATTAATCACAGGTTTCCAATATTCCACGTATTCTTAAAATAGCTGTTCTTTTCGAATATTCATCTCTGTCGTATACAACAGTGTTTTACTTTTGAAGAGTTGCGTCGGATTGACAATCAGTAGTTTCAGTTTAACGTGGATGAAAACCAGACAGGGGTTGATAATGTGCATGCTAAAGAGACCGGTTAAACGTTACACTGAACTCTGGTTTAACGCTGACAGCAGATCAAATTATGTTTACATGTTGCCTTGTCTGGTTAGTTGGACAGATGGTAGAACAATTGGAGCACCCTTTGTATGATGACGTCATGCTCCGATTAAAGATCGGCTTACTATTTCAGTAATAAGTTACCGCTAGGGATAAGTTCCTCAGCAGTCCATTGCTAGCATTGTTGGTTGCTCGGCATTGTACATGGATTGCGAGCACTAAGAGTCTCAGCCTTCTCAAAATTAGGAGCTAGTTCAACTAGGTGTCCCCTGATGTGCATGAAGACTTAGTTTAGGGAACAACTAACAGTCATGTCATTCAAAAAATGATGTCAGGATTAGAGGTACTAGGGACACTACACAAAAATGAGGAACCGTCTGCATCGGTAATTACCGTGAATCGGGCGTAGACATCACGGAAATATACTGTTACGCGACATTATTTCGGACAACGACAGTCTGAGAAGTTATGTCTGATAGTTCGGCTTCAAATCCCTTCAAAAGTTACACAGCAGTTATGAACGTGTGTTAGCTAAATCCGTTTCGTTTGCTTTGGGGGTAATCTGTAATAACTTATATTGGAGTGTGTACGTTGTCAGATAAGCGCGCTGTAAGTGAACCGTTTATTTGCTACCGAACTAAATACTTAAATTAGGAAACAACTGATAGGTTCCAGTTATTTGCATTCCTCTGACCTATACACGTGCAACTGTATTGGGACGGGATAACAATCAGAAATTCGTTAAGATATTCACGCAGCTGCTAGTGTGGAACAAGGACTATTCTCTCATTGTTTTTAAAATTAGTTCATAATTATTTTAACTGGTTCATTTAAAGGTTTTACACCGAATAGTGTTGACCATTTTGCGCGTTTACTGGATTATGTAAAAAGCGTACGAGTCATATCTTTTTGATGTCGCAAAGTTTTGATAAATGAGGGGTGGCAAGTACATCACTGCCGACGCCCTGTAGAACTCGTCAAAAGCAGGACTTGACTGTTTGGTGTTGCGTGTGGACCTCCAACTTGCAAATATCGGCGCAACACTTCTTGAAGCATGGCCATCTGGTCAGTCACATCAAAGTTTTTTGGATAGTTACCGTATTCAAAGGAAAAGTCGATTACTGAGTTTTTCAGAAGTCTGACTCATTATGAATTTCAACTCCTGCTTGTGTAATTCGCTTGACGTGATCGTCGACCTATATGTTAACTCAACTGCTATCGGTGATTGATAGGTTGCATACTAACGTATTCATTCATCCGCTGCATTCTCCCATTAAGCGCCAGTACGTGCAGTGTGAATTCGTATGAATTCACTGAGTGGCCTCCAGAGTATGTTGCGAAATTTATATGATTGATAGCTGTCTTCTCTCGTTTATTGAATAGAGATTTTGTAGGACTGATGAACAAGTGAAGTCATTCCCGAAACACGATGAAAGCAAATTTTTGTTATCCGGATAAATTATATTCCAATCCGAATGCGGTAACTTCAGTACCGTTCCACGTGGTGGGAATCAGTAGGGATTCCGAACTAGTTTAAAGCTATCTCTTAAAGATGCTGTCAACAAACAGTCATGACTTGCTTTACCCTATTTCAGGTAATGCTGAACTTCGGTAATGCCCAGGATAGACAAAACGGCGATTGCACGTTTCCATCGAGGCAAATCAGTTTGTGTCGTACATTCAGCCAAAAAAAGGTGAATCTGGCCTATCCTTCAATGACTGGACTAAAAGTACACACTCCGAATTACCATATATGAACGCTCAACCACTTTCGCTTGTGAGTAATGATCAGGTTGCCGATCACCTCAAGAGGAGACACAGTACTGTTCTGTTAACTCCAATCGATGACCCTCGATTAGGACTTCTCTCCAAGTTGAAATCACAGAAAGTCATTAACTTGTTGAGCGGTATTTTGATTACTGATCAGTAGTGAGCCATTATGATCATTACTCACAAGCGAAAGTGGTTGAGCGTTCACATATGATAATTCGGTCGTGCCTAATGTGAGGTCAATGGCGCAGTGGTAAACACGGTTGCCTCATGAAAGCGTGGCCGGAGTTCTAGTCCCGGCAGTGGCAAGGATATGCACTACTGACGAGCTCTAATGAGAGCGAAACTCGAGTCTAGTGCTTCTTTTCGAAAGGGGCCGACTGGAAAGTCTATGGGAATGCGACAGCTGCGATCAATTGTGGGTGATGTTCAATCTATATGAAAACCAAAATCCCTACTACTCATCAGCAATTCCCTCCTTCACAGCGTTTGACAACCGTTTCCATCATGGTTAGTTCCGTTTCAGATCAGGTGAAGTCTTATAAAGTTAGGCATGTTTAAGGCGGACCGGACGTAAAATGCTTCGAGGAGCTCAGTACGGTGTGTCATCGGCCAAGTTTACAATGCTGCTGGTCAATATTCCGGATACTACTAACGGACCTTAAGGGCACGTAATTCAAGACTGCAATAAGGCAAGCAAGTCAGTTGAACGAGGTCGACGAACGGTAAATTGTTTTGAAGAGGGTGATTGTAATCCGTAAGGTTATCTGGTTCATCAACGAGGTCATTTCATGCATTCATTAAGTGAGTCAGAAGCGCATGCTAAGCATCAGAAATGCCAGTCATCCTCCCTATGTGTATTGTGTCCCTAATAATTTCAATGACCTCTTGTGTAATCTCTGATCTTTGCTTGAAATTGAACTTAATTTCTAGGTGACTTCACAATCCCCATTTGCTCCTAGTCTCCTCAAATTTTGAATTCGCCAATTTTCTGTCAAATGTAAACCTCTGTAAAACCCTCGCTTTTATCTCTAACTGTGCAAGTACCACTCTTTTAAATAAGTGTGCACGGTAAGGTGTACGCAGCTAGGTGTCGTCGTAAAAATCATGATGTTCATTTCGTTTCAATACCAGAGGATGGACTGTATTCACTCGTTCTTGTCAAAAACAGCAAAATGATATTATTAATTGATCTTGGCGAAAGGCTTGCGCTAGAAAAGTAGATCCTATTTGAAGTTACATGTAGGCTGGAAATTCGGTATTACTGCCGTTTAATTGCTGTCTTTATTGGAAAGCAATTGAACTGTTAGCATTTGCTTATGTTTGTGTACAAGACACAAATTCCTTTTGGTAATCGTGTATAGTTGGCCATCTTCATGAAGTTAGCTATGTTGCACACTCGATTCGTTTCATTCTTTCTTGCGTACGCATATTACCACAAACTTCTTTGTTTATATACTTCGTGACAAATTTATATTAGCTAAACGTTCAGAAAGCTTTAACTGCTTGTGCGCATTCACTGAGAAAATGTATCTGAGCGTACAGTCCTAAGTGCCCACGATGAACAGTAGGTAAATATCCGACTTCCTGTTTTCATTTTGTGGGTTTAACTGCTTAACGATGTGCGTGTGCGACCGGATGAAACGTAGTCATGCGGTTGATGTTTTGGAAGCTCGCAACAAACATTCCGGATTCAATGTCCTCAAGAATGCTCAACTATATTGAAATGGAACATCAACCATCAACCTGAATTCTGTACAACTAGTGATCAACCGAAATACATGATGTGTAGGGAAATCAGTATTAATACTGCGGTTAATTTAGTGACTTAAGACAAAAAATGAAGCAGTCTTTAAAACCTTGAGCATTAGTCAAATTTTTATACGGCTTTGTTATGTCAAAGAAAATTAATGAAATTTTTCGGGAGGATAACCTAACTTTCGGCATCCGCTGACCACGAATACATGGTGATGAAGAAACGATCAAACTGACCACACCGAAAAAGTATGCCTTAGAAATACCTATCCATAATTACATTAACTAGTATTTTGTGAAGGAGGCTGCTCGACGTCTTTGAACGTTAATATCCGCCAAAGTGTGTAGTGGTATGATGAAAATCGGATAAGTAGGCAGTCCATAAAATTGCCTATTCCTTTCGATATTCAAAGCTTCACCAACTTTTCCTAAAATAAGACACTCTGTCACTGCCGGTCCGAGGCATGTCAAAATAACTGGTCAAGGTCACTCTGTCTCTATCCCGAAGAGCCGCAACTAACCCTGTTGGCAATGTCAGCCGAGTATGCCTACCATCAAATTCACAGACAGAATTCGGGAGCCAATGCAATCAAACATGAGCTAGTCATTACCACGAAGGTGACACACTGACGTGCCAGAGGTGTTGATCGTCTGACCTGTATGTCCAACTGACTTGTTCATCGCGTGTTGTCTGTTAAGCTGAGGCCTCCTACTTGCGCGGAAAAATGGAAAACGAACGGTCGAATGGTCTGAAGTCAATTTCAGACAACTCTTTCTCAACCCAGTGAAGACTAGCTAACGATTGCACAGACCAATCAGTGGAGGAAATACACGCACCCTAAGAATCCGAGTTAAAATGATGTTTATCACAAATTCATGAACGTAACAATTAGAAAACTCATTTACGAGTAAACCTTGCTGAAGATTACCATTTATTACTAACTGTACAGGGTCGGTAATAACTACAACTCATCACTGAAGGAGCTGGAAGTCTTCCCAGCTTTACGTTGTGCTCACGGGACTTCATAGAAGGAAATATTTAATGGGATTCTTTGGGGAGGTAAATTTGGAGCAATATACTTTGTGGACAATGCATCAGAAAAGTTTTGTTAGACGAGTGAGGTCTGCAAAGTAACAACGAATTTAGCTATGCTAGGAGAACAGTAGATTCTTGCAAACAAAGTAAAAATTTTCGAAGTATTTAGTGCTGACTGCGGAGGGTTATCTAGTACCAATGTTTGCACTGGCTACTGAATAATGGCTGATGAACATGAATGGCCCGTTACAAACTTGCAAGTCGCGTATACAGACATACATAGTTTTACATATACGTGCATTATTCGAATGTCTATACTCTTCCGGAGCCCTGTCTACTTGTGATTGATCTCTACTTGAAGATACGGCCTTGAAATGTCTTGCAATGAAAAGAATGAAATATAACAACACCTAACGTTCTAGAAGTCCTTCTTGAGCAAATATGCCGCGGAAAAATTCATTACATTGTTAGCAACATTCTCTAAAATACTCCGTATAGTGCGTTAGCAGATCCGTACACACGTGAGAAGGTTATACATGGTACTGTTCTACGTCCCCAAGTATCACTCCGTTATCAGATTAAATGGGGGAAACCAGTTAATCTCATCTTCACTCTCTACATGAAGCCAAACGGAACACTCCAGAATTCAAATTCAGTAGTTGTTGAGTAGTATAACAAGGTAGGTCCAGGATCGCTATGAGTAAGAATGTGCCCCGTTTGCACAGATGTCGGTGCTCACTGGGACGGTGATCGATGGTCGCTTGGGAATCCATCCTGAATGTGGTAGTTTTATACGGTTACCTTGGTTACAAAACTGCTGTTAACCAGCCGACCAATTTGTGTGGAAAACATAATCCATCATAACCTGTTTTGCTCTCTCCATACCACAGTACGGCTGTGTATAGCGACTGAGTAGTGTTGGACTAATAACTGTGAAATCTATTTTATTTGTAAAGCCATACCGCCACCAGCGGATAAATAGTTGGTACGTCGTGATGTCCATACTGAAACCTGCACCCTAAGACCGGTTTCGTCTTCGTTTTAACTGAGCAAGCGAATATATTCTGTGCCAAGTTCTAACCGATGACCTTCATGTTAATAATCAGACTGTTATCCACTTGGGAACCAAACGTTGCTGCAAAAATTAGTAAAACACCGGCGCAAGGGTGGGATATGCATATTTGACCACGGATCTTGGCTGTAATGACAAAAGTCACGATGAGTGCACCGGCGGTCTACTGAATGTGAACTGGTTGTCGGACTGTCCCTACCTACTAAGTCTCAACAGGGTCAACAAAGGAGCTGGTTTAAAAGAATGCAGCACGTAACACTACACCATCGCTTTATTCCAATTAAGATGTAAACGGCAAATTGTCATTCATATTTGACATTTATTGTGACGAAAGGCATGCCATAATATTTACGCGATTGATTCTACTGGACAACTTGTTCTTAAAATGTTGACAGAAAACCAAATTTTCTCAAACATGTTCATACATTTCATGCCCCCAGTTTTACTGACTAACTACCAGACAGGCTTACCATGTTTAGCCATGGCTGTGACATTCTTGTCCAACTTACACAAAATAAATTTGCACGGAAAGAGTGTCTAATAGTTTCCATTGTAATATGAGGGAGCGATTTTTCTGTCTGAATGATTAAACGAATCGGCACTTCCTGTGTAGTCTTTGCAAATTAAACTACAATGTATAGATGAAAAGTGTCTGAAGTAATACGGTTTCTTAGTTGGAAATGATTGGTCGAGTCATTTACGTTCGCAAGAATCTGAATCGTCCTCCCCGACTCTACAGACTACCCACTATAAGCAAGTATGTTTACTTTGGAAGTGACTTCAACTATCAACAACTAATTTTGTAACGCTCTAGGAAAGCTGTTATTGGAATACGTGTGTTGTGTTGGGTAGGATCTTTCTGTGCACGGTCTAATCGCTCTAGGTAAATTCGTTGGCGCAAGACAAATGCAGAATCCTTCAGAGAGGCAGGTGTCATTTATTCCTTACAGATGGTCCTTTAAAAGAAACCGTGTAGATACCAGCAAGATAGCGGTTTGCATCAAAATAATATCACAGTGCCGGCCAGCGAACAGTAACGGCCATTTCGCTGACACAATTACAGCACTCAGTCATAGTTGGTTAAAAAACGATGTACCCAACAATAGAAATAATAAAACTACCTCGTCTTTTGATACTGTTTTCTTTATTGTCAACTCCTGAGCAATTATTCGTTAAAATAAAAGATCGGAACCTACTGGGAAACTGTAACGTGAATTTTATTTTCAGTGGCCGTTAAAGAAAACTAATCAAGTGAATAAATTATCGCTATGAGGTCATTTGACTACTCTGTTAACCCTGAGTTGGTAATGTGTATAGCTAATCGTCCTTCGCTTTAGTCCTTCAACACATCGGTTTGATGTACATTCTTGCAAAGACTGTAGCATACTGCGGTGTAAATTTCTTCAAGTTCTTCCATGCCCCAGTACAACCTCAAATATAACAGTTAAAATGTTAATGTTGACATAACCATATATATGATAAGCTACTAGGTTTCGTAAATCAGTACTTCCGGCCGACAAACAGAAAATCATATTTTCTCGAAGGTATGTGGCATAGGGAGTGAAGTAATGTCTTGCTATAGTTCGTTATCAAGTTGAAGAAATGGGTATAACAGAAGATACTCCACGGCATGAATATTTGAGTCAACTTTTTGAGTAACATCTGATGAGACCGGTTCATCTATTCAAGGAGTTGCGAGATTTTAGTAAGATTTGGGCTGGCAGAACACTCCCACCTTCTAAAGTTTATGTCCCCTTGCTTCAGATTCGTTTAGATTCTTTTTCTGAGAACTGGATAAAATAAACTATCAAAGGGAAGGCTATGAAACAAGAATTTCAACTGAATATCAACGAAGACATATGTGCTACTAAAGCAAAATGGTTCCAGTCAATCCTGTCTGTGTGTACTGCAGTGTCTTGGTTAAAAACCATTGCGCAGCTCTCGCACGTCTCGCGTTTAAGAGTCAGTTTTAGCTCCGAATGACCTCTTGTTGGACTGAAAGTTATTTATACTACACAGTATTGTTTGTACTTTGGTCGAGCTCACGTTTCATCACTTTCTCTTCATATGAACGATGCACTTTCTCGTCACAGGTAGCGCGTGATGGCAACTCGTAATCTTCGGGTAATTAAGACCTTTCTTCTGCTTAGTTGCATAAGTTGGAAGGCTAGAATCTTACGTTTCCAAATCGGTCGGCTCATCCCTTCGTAAAATGACGTAAACAGAGTGAATGCAGGTCGACCAGACTGGTTTATTCATCAGACAAGGAATTCCTGCGACATCACTGGAAGAACAAACTGGCAAATTCAGCGTAAGGCGGGCGATGATACAACTGTTTCTGAAAGCACGTGACCGACTGACGGTGGAACAGTGCGTCAGCCTGACAGCACCACCCGCTAAGTGGGGTGTGTAGCGGTTTATTTCTTAATTTTTGTGTAAAGTCCATTTCTATAGAGAATATTGTATCAAAGTTGCGTAGAGCACGAAGTGGCTAGTTAATTGTGTGACGCAGATAAATGCGAACAATTCGCGCGCTGAAAGTGATGAGAGTCCTGAACATCGCGAAGGCCAAAAACCGGGAGTGATACTTGGAAACTCATACGCATGCTGTGTAGTATATGCCGAGAAAAGAAACTTGTCAATGTATTAATGGCAACGAATGGGAAGGCACATCAACGGGTTAACATATTTGCGGCCATTGTGCATTTTAACAATATCTTGTGATGAGTGTCTAGCAATCCTCGAACTCACGGGCCAAGCTGTCTTAGTCTATTGGTTCAACTGTGACCAAAATGTACCACTTTCTTACAGACTCAGTAGAAGCTAGTTAATATCTGTTTGATAACGGGGAACATATATAAGAAGATCAGGTGTGTTCGTTATAGAAAATGTCCTTCGTCCAAGAAGTAGTATCATCTCCGTAGCAGCCCACACCTTAGAAACCCCTGAAAGATGTAAAAGTTCATGATAACCATAGTCACAGAAGCGGAGTTCTGACAGAAGTGAACATATCAGAGACTGCTTATTTCCTCAAACAACGGCGCAAAAACTCAGTGGAACCGTTGGTGACACGTACAATGTTGGGTCGATCATAACAGCTTACGGTGGTACAGGAGAAATAAAGATGTACCAAAGCTACATGCGGTACACCGAATACAACTTCTGTCTTCTTGGAAGTTACGGAATCAAATAGCTGTCACTCTGCGATGTCTGAGTGAGATACAGCGACAGTAGAAAGTATCAGATAATTTGTCGCAACACGCGGCTCGTAGCATTAAACTAGACGGCATGACACACCCGGTTGCTTATCAAAGGTTAATGTCACTGAAAACAGGGTTTCTGGAAGATTGCGTTATATGTTGCAACAGAAGTGGATTGTGCGTTAAAAGACTTTTTGAAACTGTGAACTGAGAGAAGCTATACGGACGAATCGTGCTTCGTGTACCTCTCTCCAGACCCTTGCACGTCTGACACGGTATTCGACTTTGCACGCTTTTTACAAGGTACGTCCCCGAATCAATAACTACTGGAAGGACTCGATCTAATCAGCAGTTCAGTTGGTGTCAGGCTAAGGTTCTAGTTGGGGAGTATTGCAGTGGTAGCCGACTACGAATTGTATTCACGAATTCGAAAGTATCTTGCAGACTATGAACACAAATTCTCTTCCGAACTGGCTCCAAGATCTCGGCAAGCCATTGTGCTAGGGCGTGATACGGTGAATTCTTCATATCCAAAATAGGGCGCAGAGGGCAGTTAGGCTTATGAATCTTTGGTAGTCCATAGAAATAAAGACAGTATTATGTTTTGTATTAAAAGCGGAAAAATTTGCTACCGCACACAAACAAACAGTGAGTAGATATCCAATGAACTCCACACTAGTCGTTAGCATGTCGCGTATAAACTTCTGATACAATCAATAAGACAGATACAACTGCATACAGGTAATCGGCTTGTAGACTGTCGAGTAATAAAAATCATCATGGGTAAGATCGAAAAAGTATTTAATAATCGACGGATGATTCATATTGTCGGTCAGCTCTGTCCTAACTAATAATCAGTTCAGCGAAAGAGAAATCCCGTGAGCTCAGTAAGTCACAAACCTTTTTGCGCATATGTAGAAGATGAGTGTGTAATTTGTCTGACGAATTCTGTAGTCA
>LOND01000096.1:4529-36874 GCA_014220965.1 Paragonimus kellicotti | reverse complement strand
CCAAACAACCTACACGCATGTAGATTGAATGCACCTATGCACACACACTAACACACAACATACAATAACTATCTAACCTTGTTTGCATCTGGGATCGTCACGTGGTTACTTCAGATGAACCATGAACCCTTACATCCTATCGGTAGCCTATCTACACGGTTGGCGGCATCCGAAACGGATTAGCCTGTCACAGTGACCGAAGCCAAAGGACGCCTGCGCTTCAAACCATCACCCCAAGTGGCTTGCGCTGCACCACTTGTGGTTCCACTCACACACCACGTATCCGGTGTAAACCCGAAGGAATAAGACCAGTAGGTGTGTGAGTGAGGCCTTTGTGTCCAGCCGGCCAATGCTGGTTAGCCAATTGAATGGCTAGCAGGAAAAGGAAACCCTTATCTCTCGGAAAATAAACAGAGAGACTACAATGACAAGATCTAAACTGAGAAGAAAGATATGTAAAATGTAATACAAGAAGCATTTCAGTATACGAATGTATGTTCCTGCATTCCAGAGAGGATAAGAATGAAAAACAGGATTCAGAGTGGACTACGAAAAGAACAGGCAAACCATTCATCATACAATACACCAACAAAGCTGAAGATAAGAATGGGTAGAAGACCGCAGACACCCAAGTTTCTGAAAAGAGAAGCGGATTAGTTGCCAAACGACCATAGTCTTGGTCGATGCAATCAGTAACAGAGATAAAATGGATATACTGATATGACCTACCTGAGCCTAACGTACTCGTCGTCTCTTCGCCGACGGTGCACTATGAGTACGCTGGCGGCCAGCGCATTCACGGCCGCACACATCGCAACGCCATATAGTCATGTCACCACGACCTATGGCACCGATGGTTCCTTTGCGTACCGCGCGCTTCCGTTCTCGGCCGCGTAATAACTGCTCGTTGAACTCGCGGACGTTCGTCCGAATCGTATTCCTCCAGACCGTCCGGTTCAACGCTAAGTCTTCCCAACATCTGAAATCAATTTTACAACGTGAAAGACTCACCTGCACAGCATCCTGGTATCTCCGCTTTTGACCACCAGGATTTCGCTTACCTGATCTCAGTTGTCCATACAGAAGCTGCTTCGGAATACGGTCATCGCCCATCCGACGGACGTGACCCAGCCAACGAAGCTGATTCAGCATCAGCATGGCTTCCATCCCGTTCATGTCCGCTCGCCGCAGTACCTCAGTGTTCGGAACCATGTCCGACCACCGAATACCCAAGATGCGTCCCCGGTTTATCCTGCGTGACGGCCGATGCAGTATGGTATTTCGTTTATGTTGTATGGTCATGGTTTTGTGGGCTTAGGATACTGCCAGGACGCCCAGACCTAGACAGGAGAGCGATTAGGGCCCTCAACCAAAGCCTTTGGCTCAAAAGCCTGTACCGCAAGGCAGCAGGTGACGCACACGCACACATACGCATCAACCACCTGAAACAGGCTCGACAGTCACAACCCAAGAAATTCGGCACATTCACACAGAGATAATACTGCAAAGACAAACCGACCACACACACACCGAATCAGATCAGGCAAAAAAGAAACAAAAAACATCAAACCGTTCCGAAGCACAGCACAGCGGCACCATACACAACGAACGCATCTGCTTTTTGTCTGGTTGCTCCCCTGTGGCCAATCTGACATGGTTGAACCTACATCGACCAAAGTCGAAGTCAGCACAGCCCACCGGATCAAAACAACACACAAGCCTGACCACCACGCCAAGGGAAAAGATCAGGAGCCTATCTACACACCGCATGTTAAACACACAAACATGTGCCAGTTGATGACTGCCTCATTTGAAGCTTGTACATTGTAAATTTTCTGATTTAAATCGCTTGATAAAGGCTCTCCGAGAGGGTCGAAACGTTGCGAAACCGATAACTCGTTTGGTCATAACTCGTGGTCTAACCAAGGATTTACTTTACATACATAAATATATGTGTACATCATTATATGCAAACAGATGGTCGTATAGAAAAAGCAATCAACCCCTTGGTAATAATAACACCAGTAAGCAGAAATAGCGGCGATAATATCCACACTACTACGGCACCGTGCTCAACATAGTCAGCAAAACACCCCGCATCCCACTGCTGTCCAAACAGACAGTTACCCGTCTCATACTGTGAATAGCCGCCTCTTCCCAGTGTACAACTATTTGTCCAATAACGTAGCGACGTACGCAGATGATAACTCCTAGTGGACTCGAATAGCTGGAAATAACGCCTTTGTAACGTGAGTGATATCCGAAGTCAAAAGCGGACAAAAGTGCGACATGGTTTATTTCTGACGAGCTACCAAAGTAAAGTACGTCACTATGAAGACATAAGTTGCTTCGCGGGTGAAACTGAAACAGTTGTTTGTTCTGATATTAAAGATGCTCTGGTGAACAACAACCCCATTCTCTGTTAGTTATCTTTTATATGTTTTCTCGTCTGTCCATCTGCATCGTCAACCCAACGACGTGACCAGACTGTATAAGCCGCAACGCCTGAACACTCCGCGAGCGAGGCATCACAAAAGTGTATTTACCAATGCATTTGAAAGAAAACATCCGCTCCTTCCTCGGTAAAAGTTTTACCCAGTTTAATGAGTATGCCAGCTAGGGTGTGCTCATGTTACCTGAAAACTACAGGCATGCGGGCATCAAAGATGGTAATTTCCAAGTTGAAGATTTCAGATATTAACTTGGGGATCGTCCGGTGTGTCAAAAAAGACGAGACTGGGGTGTTAGTACCTACAACAACAGTGAGTCGATAAGTCAGCGCCAACAGAATTGTTTGCCATTTGAGGGCGGTCGCTAAGAATACATCGCTTTGACAGTGACATGCGACGCACTATCGACAGCAGATTTTTATTGTAGAAACAACTGGTTTGTATATATGATCGTTTCAGAATTCTCAACTCGGATGACCAATCGGTAGTTCAAATCACGCCACTGATTTTCTGGTGATAGACTCAACAAACGGGCCTCCTAACCGTGTCGGGTTTGCGAACAGCCCCAAAAGACCACTGTAACCTCAGCCATGCTTGGCTGCGCAGGAGTGAAGGTGCAATTAAATTCAAGTCGCTCGGCTCCGTCCTCCTTGATTTTTGGCCACGACGGTCCACGATCAATGAAACTCGGCTGTTGAAAAATTTGTCAGCAAACATCTCAATGTTTAGAAGACCGCGTGGGGTTGGAGATCAGTATGTTTTGATGAGTGTAAATAGACTGTCAAAACACGACAATTCCTCAACAGAGAATGCGATCACGATAACCTTCTCACTGCGACGGATCACATGTAACCGCATTCGTTAACGACACGAGCTTACAAATTAGTAAAAGGTTGATCGAAACTCGAAAATTCTCCCGCAAAACTTGAGACACCATGTTGTGTCTTTACTTCAACCATACAATTCCTACAATCTGACGCGACATTTCTTAGCAGTGTTGTTAAAACGCTAAGCGTCTCACGGAAACTGTGAATTCTGCGGTCTTGTTATTCAACCAAATCTACTTCACGTCAATATGTCTTTTCCTCCCATTTTAACCATAAAATAGCGTTATTGCAAATGCAACCTGATGCGTTATCGGAATCGATGTGGACAAATAATACATAAATGCCTCCCCAGTTGAGTTGCGATGTCCCGGTCAGGTCTGTCCTGTGCAGAACAACGATATTTGCACTCGCTGAAAACCGTTTTGCTTGTGCCAGCATAAAACACTTCCACCGTGTGATAGCATATGTGTACTGATCCAACTGGTTCGAGTTAAGGACACAAAATACATTTTACAGGGATGGGGATTTTTCAAAAAACGACCTGTCTAGGTCTGCACGAACTGTGAATTCAAGTGCTTTCGAATATGAATTAGACTGGATACTTTCACTTTATCGCCTGACTTGTGTGCCCTGGTGTGACTAGTTTGTTTTCCCTCTCTCCCTGTGCGTAACTCCTATCTTGTTGGGTTCTATTGGGCGAAGCCTTTCTCAGTTCAGTTTGACGAACAACAGTCTTTCACAAATTGGTCTGGACGAGTTTATTATGCTGGAACCGGATCACACTATTGGAATGCAAGTAAGATAATAATATGCCGGTAATCTGACAACTGAACAACGCATTGAACTGGCTTTCATTTGTGTGATCCATTGCGGAAGGGCAGAGGAGACACTTTGCAAATTTGATGCAAGACACACGGGTACGCGGTCGGTTAGCTGTTAATCAGTTCGAGGGCTGATGAGAGTCTGTTTTGAGGAAACAGTATCTTATCTGAATAGA
The DNA here is from genome assembly GCA_014220965.1 of Paragonimus kellicotti. NCBI lineage: Eukaryota > Metazoa > Platyhelminthes > Trematoda > Plagiorchiida > Troglotrematidae > Paragonimus > Paragonimus kellicotti. The sequence goes on along the minus strand of LOND01000096.1, from coordinate 32,600 downwards.
TTTATGCAGAAACGCCGTTTCTGACAGATCAGTAACCTCAGTGTGTTCGCTTTAACCCGACGCCAGCATTGCTTTCTGGAAAAAGGACTGTCGGGTCTTTATTCTGTGATAAAAGCGAGTTACAAGTAAAACTTCTATTCCAATAATCAGTTACAATCTAGGGAGTACTAATTTCCAAGAGCTGCAACAGAATATTTTATTAGCTCTAAAACAAGTGGAAGTACCTGCATACGTTCAGCTTCAACAGGATGATACAACACCATATTATGCATTATGTGCACGAGAATACCTGAATGAAACAATCAGACGATGGTGTATCGGTCGCGGTGGACTAAGAGGGTGACCCCTGTGGTCACCAGATATTACCTCGTCTTTTTTTTTGATTTGGGCTACCTCAAACACAGGATCAACAGGGAACGCCCATAAAAATCGGAGAAACTCAAAATGGCCGTGGTCTTGGAGTGTGTATAAGAGACCGGGACTACTCTGTAACGTACGCGATCAACATGCTTAATAGAAAATGCCTTTGTATGGGTAAGCCCACGAAGAACATTTTGCGCATCTGTTATGAATTTATGGTACATATGATGGTAATTTCTTCTCGATTTACCTTTGTATGAAGATAATGTCGACTTGCGGGTACAAAAATAGCCTCAGTATCAGCATTTTTTCTTTAGAACAAAACGTTGTCCTCTGTCTTGCGGTCCCACAGTATCACGTGGTTCCAGCATGATAAACTCGTGCGGATCAAATTGTTCGCTGCTGCTGTCCAGCGAACGGAACTGGGAAAAGGGCGATACAACATAACTCGACAACCATAGTAAGACAGACAGACACACACAGAACGAACTACGCCCCAGGATCCATAAATTCGACGGGCCTTCGGTTTAGTGAAGGTATCGTTCTCACCCGTCATCAGAAGCATTTGCTTTTACAGTTTGTAAGGCACTATCAAAGTCAGTTTGCAAAACTCACATTTGTAAGGAGCCTTTACGTCCTCACTCCGTCTAATTCGATCAGTGCACACACATTAATCGACATGTTATCTAAAGTGGTAATCACCTAACGAAAGCCCGTATGATGCGAGGGTTTCGTGTCGACCCAAACTGAACGGCCGTTGCACCTTGCATGCATCGTTTTTCAGGATGTAGCAGATATGTGGAGAACAGAGTACCTCCACCTGGACAACATTTTTTCAACGAGATGTCCACAACAAATTAATAAGGAATGCCAAGCGACGTTTCTAGTTTTGGCAGCATGACTACAAAACTTTACGTCACGATAAATCTAAATACACGGCATGACGTCCCCCAGATTTATGGGCAAATTGTGAGTTTCCGGTCCGTAATTTTTGAATATGTCGTTCATGCGTGCACCTTTTTATTGCTCGTCGCTTCGTGAAAAAAAATAATCGTGATAGCACAACTCGTTTGGAAAAAGGACTTTTAGTTCGTTCATTTGCACACATCGCGGCATGCTGGCTTTCAGCTCAGCGCCGCCTTTCAAACGCTGAAACACTGAGACGTCTGTCACTGACCAGGCGTTATCGATCGCGGACCATGATGGCCGAAATATTGGGACGATGACGACGTGCAACTTGACCTGGAATGCACATACATCCGTGCATCGGCTAGCCTAATTGTGGTTAGAGGGGTGTTTTGGAATTGTTCGCTAACCCGACTCGATAAAAAGGCCTGCTATTTTGAGCAAGCCCTTTGGTGTGGACTCCCAATTTTGCACCTGTGTCCACACTTTGGAGGTATCGGTGTTTCGAATCTATGCGCCTTCGGGTGACTGGTTCGTTCTGTGTCGTTTCGGTTGGTACGAAAGAGGGCGGTGTTTGCCGCTTCCACAATGGATTCGGACAAGGTAAACAAGAGAGCGACATTACAGAGTACTCGTGGAATCAAGGATAACTGGTGCAGAAAGCAAGGTGGTCGGATGCATAGCTACGCCGACCTACGGCAACATATAGAGTTCTATGATTCGCTTAAGGCGATTTTCGGTCCATCCGTCCAGTCTACCAGAACACAAAGAGAAAATTTTATTGGATGTGTTCCTCTGGTACCCCGTGTATGCATATCGGATAAATGGCAGCAACCAAGACCTTTATGTGTCTAACACCGACTTTCGTTCACAAATCGCGTACCACCTATGCTACTGCACTGCGTAAATTGATTTTGATCATACACCCTATTTCTAATTACGCGCACAACTTCCATTAATTCACTTTCAGCCCATGTTACGTTAAAGTAAGCATTCCTACGTCACTCTGCTTCAAATTGCTAAGAAGCTTAACATTGCTGCACTAGATGACTTTCCGCTTTTTGTGTAATTTGTTAGTTCGGATGACGTACAAGCAAGGACCTGGGAGGATCAGTTTTACATCAGGTTGTTGGAATTAGAAATTGCTGAATAGAATTCCTGTACCCACCGATACTCGCATTGAGGGTATGAAGCAGTGTGCGGATGGAATAAACGGAAAGATTGCTTATATGATTTGTGAATCATCATTAGCTTAGGACGTGCGCATCAAGATAACCCCTTGGCCCAACATTCAATGAACTTTCAGCCTGTTAGTTTGGTTACTTTTATAGACCAAAAAGTTTTAATGGTCACATTAATTAGGCATTTGGAATAAAATGGGTTTACATGAATGATGTATGTTAGCAGTGTCTGTTGAATCGCCCATAGCGACACTCATGTGTTTTACACACTCCCAATTAGTGGGTAATTAGACAGCGCATGTCCGTAAAGGTATAGCAATTCAGAGTGGTGGCAGTAATTGAGAAAGCAATAAAAACAGCCATTTTTTACGGCTTATCATGTTTTCCAGCTAACCTCACATTAAGCTAACAGTAGATCGTGAAATTTGTTGTCTTCCAAGAGAGCCTAGGGTGTGGACTGTAGATTTAGAATACTTATCAAGTTGGAACATTGTTAACCCCCGAACTGAGAACGTTCGTCCCTCCAAATCCACCAAATAACCTGTCTTTCAGTAATGATGGTCTCTCCATCCATCTTACTTCTATTATTTTAACTTCTATTGGACCAATTTGTTATTCGGTGTTTGTAGCTGAAGTAGGCATTCTTCATCCGACTCATTTCTGTGAATGATTTCACATTTAACATTACGGGTTTCGTTCGGAATCTACTGAGGTTGATGAACGACCCTATAGGTGCGGAAGATTGAAGTAAAATCAGTAAGTAAGTGACATGTAAAACGTCGGGTTCATAAGCCACCCTCACGACCAGTCGAACAAGTTCTGGATAAAGTAATTTGTGCATTCCATTTTCCCGCTGATGAGGGAATAGTAAAAGCACAGTTATTAATCTTTCTAAGAGGTCCACAACGAGCCATTTTCACGTGAACAGGATGGCATTCAAAGGTCACTGCTGAATCGGGATATGCTCTGTAGTACACATTTTTCGGTCACGCGGTTTGTGCAGTGTTTTGCTGTGTGGGTATGCTTAATATTTTTAATACTGAGCTGGGTAAAATATTCTCAATGAATGATTTACCTACCTATTTTTCTTACGGTTCATGTACTGGTAAACCGAGCAAATCAAAGCAGCGAATAATGGAACACCATACACTTGATCAGATCGATTTAGGATGCACATGGTTGCTAGTGTCTCACTGTCTTTCACTATTTGATGACCAAGTGTTAAAATACATCTCATCGTTTTACGTGGCTACTTTCCTACTACCTATGTCGGCAAATGTACATGCTTTTCTGATACAATGCATCTTACGATTTCTATCTGTGTATACCTTCTTGTCATAATAGATAGAACCATAAATTACATGAAAATCGGGAAATACAATAATACCTCATTCAGTAGGTGATATATGTTTGCTGGTCCCAGTCAATATCGTCACTTCTGAGTGGTAGTGGGTTCGTCTATTAGTTGGTCTCTCTTCGCTTCCGAGTGACACAAACTAACTTCTCTGTGCTACATTGATAAAATTTCACTTTTAGCATCAACGGCCTCTGCGATGCAACTGGTAAGAGCTCGGCAGCAAACTGTTCTCACTAAAGCTCGTTTGGGGGTTGCTGGCATGATCTCAACAAACTTCAATCATTGCGAGTAGCTCAATCCAGAACATTTATTTTCTGTCTAGTAAACGCCGATGATTAACGATTTTATTTTAGTACTAACATTCAGAATTTTAGAAAGACCTGGACAACTATTCTACGCTGATAAACACAGTGTCGCCCTTCAAAACTTGTTTATACTCTGGTGCGTTTTCTGAGTATGTTCCAGAAGCGCCTAGCCTTTGGATGTAAATGAAATCCGATTCGGCTACCGCACTTAAAATTTCTGTCAGAACCATCTCCAAAAATACATCAAAAACATATGCACAGAACTCAATGTGTGCCACATTGAACCTTGGCTTCACAAACGGAAAGCCAGAAAAGACTCAGTTTGCTGTAGTTTTATCACTGACCTGAAATCTGATTTAAAATTCTGTGTAGCCGTGCACTTGTAAGAACAGTATTGCTTAGCATATTTCTTCAGTTTTAAACACATTTCATCCTCACAAACGCAGGGTTATCGAAGAATTAGTTCGATAAACTGCAAAAGGCTTAACAGCCGAACTTAGATACACCCGTCATTTTGTTCATGCCCCCCCCCCAGTTTATTTTGTGTGCTGGCTGTCGGTTCGCAAACACTTAGTCGAGGTCTGCTGCACAATTACAAACGGTTAGATGATACAGCACATTTAGCATATCCATACAACATATGTTAGACAGATTGTTGCTCGAACGTATCGTTAAACACAAAGACATCAAAACATATATTCACATAATCCATTGCGTAACAGATTACGCACTGACTTCTGATTTGAAAAGACACAGGCACTTCCTTGCTTCCTATCACGTACGCGCATCCCCATTTAACATTTAATGTAAATATACCGGTAAAACCGTCAGCAAACCAATACTTCTGCCGTCATATGCAGCCTAGTGTGCGCGTTGTTCAAAATGCTAGGGAAAATTATACAGGACCATTCACTGCCACTCACCGGCTCATTACGGTGTAACGGTGTGTACTACACTTCTTAAACAATATGAAATTACATATACACCTGACAATACACAAGTCATTAGAATTTTATTACCTCTGGCTTCGTGTCGCATTTACACTAGAAACCATAAACATATAGTACTGCATCCTATCAGTCGGACCAATGTATACGCACTAAGTAGTGCTCCTATTTCGTGATCACCCATACCACATACAGGTATTAATTTCTACTACACCATACCCTTATATATGGTGAACCCAAGTGTTATATTCACGGTTTACGTTTGGCCTCGAACAAAGCCGTCGGTCTGCATACATTTCTTAAAATGCCAAACACAACATTAATACAATGTATCGATTTCACTGCTTTTCAAAATACAGTAAGGAATATAACTGCTCAACAAATGAACGACTCAACAACTCACATTTGTACGTTAAAGTGTACACGTGTTAGTTTGCATTATCTATGCAAGTGAACTGTTAATGCCCCGAGTAAGTCCTTTCTGCTCCGCTGACTGGAATGGCTGTAATTAATGAGTTGTGTGATGCGCCCACTGGTCAGGACGTGACATGATTCGAAGGAGTGTAGAGTGGACAAAAAATATCAAATATAAACATCGACAGCAAGTGCTGAGCTTATGAGCTGTTTAACCTAAACTCACCCGAATAGCTGCTCAACAAATCCGAATGGGAACAGGATTTGCATGAATAACGTGTCGATAAAATGGAAACAGCAGAGGACTGAAAGGTAAAAGTCAATCTCAAATGATAGGAGAAGCAAAGACCTTTTATAAAGGACCAAGGATTTTTATACTAACGATTAGTTTAGGGCTGATAAGTCTTCAAGCTGTGCGGTCACAACACATTTTTTGTTGCATTCTGCATCACCGTTGGTTCTGGCGAACACTTGACCATTCTGAGTGCAAAAGTTCACGGGCCACCGGCGATTTTGTCCGCCTCTTTCGCCCAAACATTCCTTGCGTTGCACTGCATCCATCGGTTTCATTCAACATTTTTATTATTTCTGGATGCATTAGATGCGGATCTTCCCCTGACTCTTTTAGAAGAGTTAACTGCAGCTCCGGTCTCCCCGTTTGATTAACTGTGATACGGGCTGCCTGGCCGTTGCTCAAACTCTCAATTTTCTGCAAACATCGTGAACGCCACACACACAAACTGGGGTCTATTATCACAGAAAAACACCTGTGGTATACCGTGGTAAGCAATCTGAACAGGCAGATTTCTGACGGCTGCACTTCCGGTGGTACTGCTTAGTCAATCAATTTCAAAATAGTCCGAGAAATAGTCCACCGTGACCAGGTACTGCTTGCCACCGTATGCAAATACGTCGTCAGGGCGTTTTTAGAAGTTATCTCTGCTGCATCGTTTCCTTTACTCGAATTGAGTCGTGCCTTCTGAAAATTTCACACTTCGCTATTTAAGCCTATATGTTACTGACATGCCTAGCCAGTAGCAAGGTTCCGTTGCCGTCCAAAAACTGTTGTTCACTCTAGCATGTGCCACATGGATTTGTTCGATGAACTGCCGCTGTAAGTCTTTCGGGATGACTATCCTCTCTCTCTTGAAGATTATTCTGCCATTGAAAAAACTGATCGTGATCCTCTAAGAATATCACCATTTTTTCGGATATATTCCTCTTATTCCGCAGCCATCCGTCCTTTATCGCACGAGTCAGAGTTTAGTTGATCCTCTCCTTTCTCGTCCTGCAGCTCCGCCCTCTTGTCCATCAGTACCATCCTGCTGTCCGTTGATGCGATGTTCTCGAACGCATATTCTTCTTGTTTGGAGAAGGTTAGGCCAGTCCGGGAGTGCTCAAAATCTACTGCGGGCTTTGTGCTATCACAGTGAATTACCAGAGGATGATTGGTGCTGTAGTTTTCTGTCATCGATGTTATGGACTCCAACCTTTTATTTCGTGAGACGTAAACTAGTGTGCGTCGTCGTGCGTCGATCTCATTTTACCTGTATGCTACTAAATTTGATACTCCATGAAAGCCAACTTTGGGACTGATAGACTCACGTAGTTATCATGCCATCTAGACGAGTAGCTTCTTTTGCTTCTTCGGGGGTGACACATTCTGGATTACCCTCACTTTGTCTTGGCCGGCCTTGAGTCTTTCAGATGTGAGTGGGTGCCCATGAAACGTCAATTCTCTAGCACAAAAAATCGTGTTGTTTCGTAACAACCTTATTCTTTGCGACAAGCACCACAGTAGAAAATCCTCCAGATTCCGGTCACTATCCATACTCGTCCTTCTATAGATCAGTACGTCGTCTGCGATGCAAATCGATCTTTCGAATTTGTCAGGCGTCTGGATTGGACTTTTCTACAAATTTCGCTCTAGACTTTTAATCCAAAGAGTAAACGCAGTTACCGGAAAAGCCCAAGAGGAACGATAAACCTAGTTAGACAATTATATTCTTTATCTGATACTAGCTGATGCTAGCGAAAGAAAAGTCAACTTTTTAATGAACGGGCTTGTTTTAATCTGAACAATATATTGTCTGAAGGAAACACCTCATGTTGCTACAGGCAAAATACAGCGTCTAGCGACCTGGAGTCAACAATACTGGGATAAAAAAAAAGGATTTTTGCAGAGTTATTGCAACTTGGCTGATCATTCAAACAAATTGCTCGGAACAGGACAGTTATCCAATTTCAGCTTTCACATTTACCTTGCTTCACATAATCGGCTACTGTTCATCGTACTCAAAGTATTAGAAGGAACAGTTAGAGTCGTACCTAATGTACCGCCATGGAATCAACTTGAAGACTTCTTTTTAACGTATAACCGTGTCAAGAATTCCAGAACATCATTTGATTGGGCGGCATTAAACAGTCTACAACCATTAGAAAAACAATGTTCTTTTTACACAGAACCAACAATCTTTATATGTAATCAGAACAGAGAGAATATATATATCGCGAGATGTTAACTTTTCGATTTACTCTCATCAGTCGCAAACTATTACCGCGTGAAAGGTCAGAACTATGTGGTTTGTTTGTTTAGTTGTTGTTGCTATACGCAGTTTGTATAAGATCTTTACATTATCGATTGTTATCAGGCTACAAGGGTGTTACGTTTGACTGGTCCATTCGTTGTCGAGCTCCGCGACTTTGACTCAAACAAGTTGGTTGTTTAAATCCGACACGTGTTCAAACAAACTCTCACGAGCGAATTCGATGTCACAGTTGCTGACCGTTATGACTGACCGGCGCCGATCGACCACGAATCAGTTTGTAACAGTTCGTGCTTGTATTCTGGGTAGCTGAATGTTCAGAAATCAGCAAACCTCTCTGCTCCAATCTGATTTCGGTAAATATCCTCGAAAATCTGTTCAGGAAAATTCACGAAGAAATCCCGAACTCTCTAATTGTACACCGCATGACTATTGCAGTGGCACGCCAGCTGGTTCTCTGTAATCGACAGGTGTACAATCTTCAACTTTATCTCCTTGTAACACAGATGGCTTCTTTCTTATGTGTAATTAGTCGCCTACCTATTCTCAGGTGTTCTGTAAATTTTGACGGGAAGTTAACGTTATTATTTTCTTCACACAACTTATCGATCATAATTGTTAGCCTTTGTAGGCGGTCCAGCAACTGAAGTTGACTTTAACTGTTAGATGCAGCTCGGAAAATACTTAGTCACATTAATACTATACGTTTAATTTCCTAATTCCTACATTCACTGCTGATCTATAATCATTATCGGCAGCTGTGAGCCCACAGTTATTCGAGGTAGTAATGAAAATAAAGTGAGTTGGGAATTTTAAGTTGCGCGCTCATCAGTTTCGCGAGTTCATTTGTGCTTGATATTTCGCATATGATGCACAAAATTCTCATCACATTTCACACAATACAAAAAAACAAACAGATAAACAGTGTAAATGATCTATCTTCGTCGTTGATAACAAGGCCCAGTTGAACTGTTACGGTTATCTAGTCTTACGACTAATCCCACCCAAAAACCAGTCTCAGTTACATTTTGCTGCGAGTGCGTATGTACCACAGTTTTCTTTCCTGTCGGGGCTAAGTGACTCTCGATGAATGTATTTTAATTATTCGGTCCCACTTAACACGGCACTGTATTGTTCGGTTAATCCTTGTTTTCCTACACTTCCCAGCAGAAGGCGTCCATTTAAAGGAACTGGGATGGGACTGCCGTCTATTTATGTGCCCATGCAATGTGTGTAAGGATGCCAAAAGCCACTCGGTTTCTCCAGAGGATAGGTAAGAGTAAGAGTTTCCGTTTAGCTATAATCCATTTTGTTACTGGTCAGTTAGTGTCGATCAATTTCATGAGGACCGATGTAGTTGACGTTCTTCTACAAACATGTACTTCAGAAATGCATAGTGTTTTGTTAATACCTCTCGAAATTAGTTGTCTGAATTTGTCTCTTCTCTGCAAGCCAACAGTTTGGCAACATTTCCTGTTTTTGGTTGATAACGCTACTGGATCCAATTAAAAATGGGTGGCTAGGCGTAGACATCGATTTCTACAGTTTTCGCTGGGTGGAAAAGTAACTTGGAAATTATGACGAGACCAAATTGAAAAAAATCAGGGTCTCGGCCGACTTTTCACAATTGCATGTAATGCGAATAATCACCTCTGCCAAACTACTAATTAGTGATACAGATTTCGGAATGTTCCGCTTTTTTCACGGTGCCTCATGTGGGACAAAAGTCAGCAAGAGCTGTCTCATCGTAATATCTAGCTTTGATTTGACAACCAAAAATTAGAAAACACGGAACGTTGCGCACATTTCGGATTCGACGTACACGTTGCTACTGTGATGGTCTGCATGAATGAACGTAGAAGAGTGCGACTTGTCTGGTGAGTTCAGGATTTTAAGTTTTGGTAATTTAGTTCCGAAGACAGTCGTCGTAAATAAAAACATCATGTTGTTTGAAGAAATGCTTGCTTGATTGTGAGCTCCTCTGATTTAGGACGCAATCACTCTCCTAGTCGTTTGGTGCATGGATCCTATTTGAAGAACCGAAGTCTGCCTGTGATTGAAGTTAACGATTCCAGGAGTCTGGGTTATAGCACACCAACTGCTGCTCTCAAGCAGTACGTAGTCGATGTTTAAGTCATCTTCATTACAACCACCGATATGGTAGTGTTGCATCTTGTTAAGTGTGCACATGCAGACAACATGTGCGTGTCTGTGGTGTGGGGCCGTTTGAGTGATTCATCATTCACGATATTCGGATAGTTTGAGTCTACCTGCGTCATGCCCACTCTGCAACTTGGATGGAACAGGTACACACAAATATCTTCTGTTGAAAGAAGACGAAGCTTTCACGTTTTTCTCAGGTGATAAATGTAGAAGCTATGCGTGAAAAAACACCTACAAATGGGTTATAGTAAAACGTCTTACATTTGGCGGGTTTGGAGCTTTCTCCTTTCTTACTTACTGGTAATATAGGGCACAGTCTATCTTTGACGTGTGGATAAGTTTGTAGTGTGAAGTACACCTTACTACGTATACTCTTGGAATTCATCTGACAGACGAAGGACGAAATATAATTATCGGGAATACTGTTGCCAAAATGAAAGCATCATGTGTCTTATTCGGATGTGACGTGACACTGTAATTCCTCCATGCAAATAATGTCGTCCGAAAACGTGTAAGTATATGTTGTTTATTCGTGATGCTTGTTGAAGGACGATCTGATTTAGCACGGGATATCTCATTCAATGTGTGGAAACGGTGGACAAATAAACGGAATACGCTCTAATGTCGTAATCTCTACTATACATGGTTAACATGATTTGATCTCATTAATCGAGCTGACAAAAGATTTCAGCACTACGTACTGTGCAATTTGGACCCCATCAAACCCGAATGGGCCATTCAAGCACAAAGCGGTTCCGTCCGTTTCGGAAATTGCACTTATAATCGGTTTGGGTAAGCCGATGACAGGAGGAAAGGCTATCTCACATGAGAAACTGTCTTGCCGCGGTGATCCACGAAATATAGGTCTATAGAGAACTGCTCGCATAGGATTTCAAAATGTATAGCTTTCTCGGCAATTGGTCACTGTGAAATGGTTGATCTTTTTACTTAAGTTAGAGACATTCTTTACCATGTGATGACGTATGCAATTCATTTGGTTCAGACGCATTTAACCGGAAATTCATGACTTCAGTCTGAAAGCAAGCAGTTCCCAAGTGATCATTATGTTAACATTTGTATGTCCAACATGACAGGAATACGCACATTTTGGCTAAAAGACACATTTTAACTATTAATTTGTTTGAACAAAACCGTTAGAACACGAAAACTGGTAGATGCAAGCATTTCGTATTGACTCATCAGTACCAAATTTACAATAACATGAAACGGTTTTTTATATCGAACAGTTAGGGGTGGGTGGGATACATAGTCGATTGATGGGTTAGGAAAGGTCACTAAGTCCAGGGCAGGGTCACGAACAATTGTTTCTGAACACACAGGGCCGGCTTCAGTCGATTGATTGCGACAGCCTCAGCAAACCGCAAGAATCTTGGATTGGGATGACGTAATAAGATTCTGAATGCACAGGTCGGGTCGATGACGTGACCAGTGGTCAGGATGTGTCTTGCGACTGCGGACACTGGTTGCTTGCGTGTTTCAACGACATTGCCGTTCTTCGGTAATACTGAGTTCTGCACCCATTTAGGCAAATGTTCCTTCACTCTGGAAATCAAACACCTCTCGGTTCTGCCTATGTAACTTTCTTTGCAGTTACATGTAAATTGGTAGATACAGTGTGAGGTGGCACCGACAGGCTGATCTCCCTTGATTGAAGGCAACAGGCAGCTTCTGGGTTCGAGCTAGTACACAAAGTTCGGCTGCGTTGAATGTCCGTTTAATCGAATTCATCAATCTTTGTGTTGTTTGGTGCATACTGTAGTCGCCTTTAAAAGGCATTTTCTATGATCTCTAACCAGCTACACAGCATCTGTTGGACGTCAGTTGTGAATGTGGGTAACTCCTACGGATGTTAAATTTGTGACCAACTTTTCCGTACTCCTATGTCAAGTTATGCTTTACCCAGTTTGCCGTTTTTCACCTACAGTCTGGGAATATAACCAAGGCACAGTATCATGGACTCTGTGTGGACGTGCGAAGGACGTGTCTTGGCCACTGTAACCGTTGGAGTAAAACTACTTCACGCAAAGGGATGTATTTGTTTCCAACGCATGTTGCAATGGTTTCCCGTTGCTCACGTGTATTCTCTAGGCAGTCAGTTCAACACACAAGACAAGCGCAATTATTGTTCACTGACGTTCAGTAGGAGCCTGTTGTATGGCTAGTACCAGCTATACACGGTGACAGATGACTAAAAGTACACCCACCGCAGGCCAACTAACCATGGTCGCGGACAAAAAGCAGTGTCCACTGATCATCACTAAATGATCGTGGGATGGTACGTACGTATAAATGTGTTAATTGTCAGGTAGTTTTTGTAGTTCATGTAAAGTGAGTTCTATCCCCCGGACTGACTTATTTTCGTAACAACTATTCATTTTTACGTGTGTGGACAAGTATGATGTCCATGTGCTGTTCTGCAAAAGAATTCAAGATTCAAGATGGTGGACCTTAATGCATTGTCTCAATGAGCATACATACATAAATCCTGGTAATCGTTTGTTATTAATGTGTGTTTTCACTAAGAGCCGAGAAATCAACTATGTTTCACTCCGTATGTTCTATCAGACGGTTCATGGTCATACGCTTTACGTTAGATCAACTGACGCAAAGTTATCGTGCAAACTACTCTAGACTTCCAGTATCGGGATGGTCAGCGGCTACAGGTTCCAGCCGTCTTCCTGTAAGTTCAATCGGGTTTAGTCCTGATGAGTGTACAGAAGGTGGTAGCGTTCATTGGGCACGTTGTTTTGGAGATGTAGGCATGAAGTGTGTAGTACAAGATCATGAGTATCAGATTTGGAAGAAGTCCGAAGGAGCTCATTTCAGTCAGTAATCGTATATTTGGAAGTTTCAGATAGCATTCATAATGAATTGCTCCGAACTGGGCTAGTTTTTCACTGAAGGGTCATCGACCTTGAAAAACGCGGATGATAGGCTGTTCCAGTGGCCTTGCGTTTGTTCTCTGCTCCTATCACTTGTTCGGTAACCGGGGCGGAAACTTTTTTTTCTCCCTGATATCTCGGTAGCTTGGTTTGGGCTAACCACTGATAACAATTTGCGTCATACTTCATGAAATATGATTAATTTATGGTGTTAGCTGATTGAGACCCAAGTTTTCAACACTGCGGTTGCATGCAACATCAGTTTGTTTGAACGTATCGGTGCGAACAAACAAGTACGGTGCGAATTGCCAATCATTTTAGCTCATTTTGCTGGAGAAAACACCCAGGTTTGGCAAGTCTTCACACAGATGGCACAGCTAAGCTAACGCTGTCGATATAGGTGAGGTACGTCTGTCTGACTGTCCACTGGCCACTGACTTGATGATACACATCAGACACTTCATAACTGAATTCAGTTAGAATATACAATGCAAACAGATCGCGCCGGAGATCAAATTAAAAATGAATGATAGATCATGACAATCCGTGGATGTTTACCCACGAAATTGGTGGTAGTATTGACTTCACTAAGATACGTGGCTGAAAACCTGGTCCACTCCAAAATCGGCTGTTTGGTCACTTTGGCTACGTTAACATCTAAGACAACGAAGGTTATATTAAGGTGGACTAAATGTGAACTCAGCCTCGTGAACGAATCTTTCCAACGGTACTGTCTATGCTGTTCGAATTTTACCCACAGATTTAATAGATATACCGGATTACAATGCGCTAATACATTGTCAGTTCGTCAAGACTTTATAAACGAATACAACGATGGACCGATACTGAAAAATTTTACTCATGAGTTGTCACGGTGCCGATAATTTCTGGGTCAGACTAGCCGGAATATCACGTGTGTGCCGCAAAGAAGGGGTTCTGCGGCGCTTACTAGGTCTTCCTGTTACAATCATCAACGTTTTTACTAACCCTTAAGCTGTATGACGTATTCATGCGCGGGTACACTAATGGCTTATTAACTCAAGTTCATCATTTACCTCACTTTAGTTCGAAGCTAGATTACAAACGTTCGTTTCACTCAAAACTATCTGCAAATTGGTGGCGCCAAGTTTTCTGATCTTTGTGCTTATGATGTCACAGAATAATTTTACATGTCCACGCCACTGGGCACAACCTCAATTCTGGAATGCCTTCGACACTTTGGTTTACCAGGTGAATTTCAAACTCGTTATTAATGCAGAGGCATCCCTGGCGCTTTTGTTTCTCTTTACTTTATATGGACACCATTTGTGCTAAACTGCGTCGACACGTCGATTAGTATAGATGGTTTCACTCCATTCTCAATCGCCACTGTAATATGTGCATTCATAAACCAACCACATTCTAGCAAAAGTGAAAGCTACAGTGCTATACACAGTTACTCTTGATATGCTACCTAGCCATACTATTGACAACTTGCTCAGTCGATGAAGCTTCACACTATATTAACCTCCGCCCTCCAGTTAAACTAAATTCATAAGCTGCCAGACGTTCTGTATTGAAGTAAGTAGTTGGTAACAGAGAGAAGAATGTATCTAGCTACACTTCGGAAGTAATAAATATGTTGACCCCTTTATTTACTTAGATATGCAATATGTGACATTACGCAAGTATGTGCTCACCGTTTACGTGTAATCAGTTACTGCGGTGAGTTTCAGAACAAGTCGAGACATTAAACACAATGTGAACTAGTTTCTTAACCTGATTAAAAACTAAGAAAACGAGCCAGTTTGCACGTTCCGTTCTGCCCATCAACACATGGCAATACTTATATATGTCACCTGGCTCTTAAACAATACACAGTGCTGATGCTTTTCCTGTCTTACCCATGATGTTCACTGCTATGATCGCGGTGGAACAAAACAGAAGTGTTTGGAAGAAAATCAAATAAATCCGGACGCCAAGATTTGACTATAAAATAACCCGGTGTACTTTAATCTGTGTATAAGAGAATCAGTAGCACAAATTGAAATTATGGTATGAAAAAATGCGTAGGATTATCGAGTGGTGTGGCAGACTTGAAATCTAGAAGAGATCCAGTTGTAATGACCCACACTTCGTTGGACTTCGGCACAGCGACAAAACAGCCTACTCACGAGCGACAAGTGCTCTAGCAGCTGAGGTAAGAGGCGTTGCCTGGATCCCAGTGATTCCGTGTTTGAATTAAGTTATCCACTGAACCCACCACTCCACGTGAAATTCACCGAATACTCCAGAATGTTGTCAGTTCGGGCGAGATTTCTAAGACAGTTCATGCTGAAATCCAGCAACGCCACCGAAGAGCATCAAAACTGCACTGACAAGTAGTGTGGCAATTTCGAAAACTAAGAGGATAGCCTATTTCAAAATGTTTTGACTACGGCTGGAGTTGAACCAGCTGCGTAGTTTAGCTGGCAAAGCATTTGCCTTATCTGAACATACGGCTTCTTTCGCTGTTTTGAATCCCATAGAATTTCAGATTTTCCGCAAACTATGTTAGAGCTATGTTAGAACTACTTTAGAACGGAAAATCCATTATATCACACTCACTGTTCATCTCCATTAGGCAAGTTCAGTTCAAAGTGTTGCATACAAATTGGGCTTAAAATGAATACATTATGCAGTACAGTCTAGTAACTATATTTTGCGTCCACTAAGGCGGTCGCTTTGTGTTCCCAAAGGAACAACAGTGCTAAAACAACTACTCGAAATTGTTTCATTTGTTTTCAACACACTTTTGGGTCCACTGTGTTGAACACGCACAATTAAACTGTTCACAATGAAACTCACCTTCAGTTTGTTGACGAAATGGGATTCGAAACCGTATTACTTACAATTGGGTCTATTCAGCAAAACTTCTAACTAGGTCAAACCAGTCGACTATAGAGGACAGTGGACAGATCGGAACGAGCAATCCGTCCTTTCATAAACGTCTGATCCAGTCAAGGGCAAAAGCAACGGACGCACCATTCATTTGGGAAAGAATTCGAATTCATTGGTCAGTTTATCAAATCTTAATTTACTCGCAAAGAACTCTGAGAAGTAATCTCATTTAGGTTGCAACATTTGTTAAGCTTCTGAAACAGTATGGTATAACAGTTGTGTCGCGCACTACAAATTAAACAACAGCCTTGGAATTTAAGTGACACTGAGTGTATTCTACTATACGCGAGTTATCCAGACCCTATTTGACCTGATAGAAAGCAGTTCTGTGAACTAGTTTAACATCTTCCGCCATCCTGGATTGTTGGATTTTTGCAACTGAAAACCATTGTGAAAAGTCTGTTCGCCTCAGTCGATCATTTCTTTTCAGAACAACCGCGCAAGAAACCTCTACCAATGGACTTTTAGAAAATGACTTAGTATCACGTGGACTGATCTCTCATTTCCTATCGAACTAGAACATATAAACAAACAAAAACAAAATTCGATTTGCAACCAGGCACCCTAGCCAAAAATCAACGTGGAAACAAGAACCGTCCTACATAATTACCGATCCCTACTGCCTTCCGATTTTGCATGTTGGAGAACGCAGTTAGATAAAAACTATATCCTTAGTCCTTCGGTGTGATGTAAAAGTCTTCGCAGTAGGCTTGATCTTTCAGCCAGATTGCTCCAAAGGTTTGCGAAAAGCATGTCACACTAACAGTAAACCTCTACGAAGCGAAACCGGTGGGTCACTTTTTGTTCTCAGCGCTTTAAGTGCCCGATGGTTCTGGTACGGTTCTCACCAGCACTGTTTAATTATTTTCATAGACTTCAGGTGATCAACTTGTTGTGACGCTGACGTGAATTGCCGTAGGCAGAGAGTAGCCAACTTCAGTAGCATATAACCCACTACCTGTCAATGCACTCAGAAGTGCGAATCAACTCTACACCTTTTGGAATGAATGAAACCTTCTTCAATATCCCGTCCCAACAAGAATGCCACAAAAAGGAGTAGCCGTACTCTCTTACACCATCTCAAAAAACTGGGTTTGAATATCTTTCCATCTCAAGTGCTTTTTATCCATACTGCTGCAATAAAAACGACGAAAAAGTGACAACGGACAAGAGCATTGAGTCTTTTCAAGACGTTATGTACATTTTTCAAGTCGATAGTGGTATTCGCCTTTCCAGGTATGGTTAAGATAATCCCATCGGAAACCTCGGTGACGCGAAACAAAGTAATGTAACCATTGAATTCAGCTGAGGAATGCTACTGGTTTTCTATGCAGCCATCGAAGTCTGTAGTAGAATCAAAATGCGGTGGTGCAGGTATGGTTTTGAGTGATAACAAGTAGCCTTTACTGCACTCGTGTGTTCAACAAAGATTAGCATTTCGCATTCTATTAGAATCTCGCTAAATCCGGGGGCGCGTGAAGTGATGCCCCATGACTCTTATCTGGCTTGGAGACCCGCATGTGTTGACCTCATCACGGCGGTCAGCCAAGCGTGGTCTAGGTCGATAACGTGCTGCTGATTCCGTTGCCGCGAGATCCAGTGAGCATGAGGGCTGGCTTATTAGTACATTGGACCAGGCAAATTAGTGGTATTCCTATGATGTGTTCAACAGAATGAGAGTTTTCTCAGGAGGTACGCGCGCTCACGACCGCCAAACTGGCATGCATGTTGTGCGCACTGGAGTGAATGTGGCAGTTGCCTTTCGTTGGCTTAACGTTTCCACGAGGAACGAGAAATTTGAAACGAAGGAGACGAAAAAACATAAAAGCAAAACATTCGAAATGAATGTATTTGTCACCACCATTATTAAAAACCGGTGCGTTAGCATAAACTGTGTAGCAACAAGCTTCCGACCTTACAACCCAGATTTATCATCGGAAAAGAATGCTCTACATTTCTACACAGATTCCCGACCGACTTGCGACGTTTAGCTGCAAGGTGAGGAGACAGGTAACACTCAGGCAACATCAGTTTGAATGCGTACGGTAATGATGCTCCGGCGGACAGAACGTAGCCTAATAAAGCGATTTGAGCCCGATTACTAAATGTCATATTGACGAACCCCTAACAAATACGCTATATGCTGTGAAACTCACAGTGCGATACGTCGGGTTCTTTTTGGGTCGGATTGAGCAGATAAACATGTCACGTTGATTCACGCAAGAACAAACATACTGTTTTTGATCTGACCAGTAATTCCTCGAAGTGTTACCGGACCTCTCTTATAAATTCGTCGAAGTAAGTTACGGACTTTTTGTTCAGACAACCAAACAATGTGCAGGTCAAGGCGCTGTCATGTAGAACCGAAAAAATTAACGCTATCGAAACGCCTGTTTAATTTGGTTTTTATTGTTGTTGTGTTCTGATTTGCATGCCGTTTCAGATGAAGACGGAAAATAATAGCGAATCACACCGAATGAACAAAATAAGTTACTAGGCAAGCAGCACGTGCGAACCTTGGAAACACTAAATTCGATTGAACTTTGGTCAATGTTTAACTGGAACACAATTTCTGAGTGATTGGTGTGTATCGTACGATAAACAGTGACGAGTTATCCCTCATAATGAGTGATATATCCAACTTTCAACTTGAGAGACACAGATTAAATGACCCTTTGAGAAAATTTCACTGCCTCACAAGGTCATGAAATACCTGACAAAACTCTTGAAACCAGCTCACTATCCCCGTGTAAGATATAAAATAGATGAGGGCTTCTGTTTGGCCAACTCACTGCCTACGAAAAACCGGAACATCTCTTATATTTCTGCATCTCACCTATTGGTTTGTTGGTTCACAACAAACTAAATAGACAGATTCACTGAACATTCTTAACTGGACGCTTAGAACCAATACTAGTCAATGTTTTATGGTCGCACGCAGATAAACCTGCGTCAAACGCCACTAATTAGGTGTATATGGATTAGCGAGGTTGGTGAGATTCGGTATATCACACAGTTTACAAAGTGGATAAATTGCTAATGTGTAAATTAAACCCTACTTTTATGGTAAACCTAAAAAAACCATGACCTTCGGCAGCAAATATATTGAGCCGGTTTTCAATATGAAGGGCTGGGTCGCTGCTTTTCGCAGATAGGTGATCGTAGCGAAACAGGAACTTGATTGATAAATTGAATCTCTTTTCGTTAAAATCCGTCACACACCAGGTTTCTGTTATGCCAGCAATGGAATATCTTGATGTACCTTGTGATCTTCAAGATTTTTCTATTCTAGTTAGAGGAAATGATGCGTTAGTATATTGACACTTACCAAAGTAACTACAGATTATCCACTCTTTATGTAAGCTTACGTTGAGGTTGACTTATCCGATGCAATTCAACCAGTAATTTTGCATCGGAACGCTTTTGACGTTTTCCTGATGTGATTGGGCATTAAAAGATGTGGGTACTGTTGCTACAACAAATTAAGTAGACCAGCAATCAATTAATTTGAGGAATATCACAATGAGATGTTTTCGTCGCTGCCAACACAAGAACAAAATACTTGATAGGTGGGCTCGTATATCACAAGCTGTCACTTATGTACTGTTGGTGCAGTTTGAGGAAGCCGAAGAAGGCTACACAGTGTCAGCTAGCAAGCTTAGGTGGTATGAAACGATTCAGTCATATGTAGACAAGTGCAAGGTTATCGTGCACTGGCGTAACCACTGGTGACTCATGGAAACGGACCCACCGTACAGATCCATGTATGTGAGCTCTCTGTGTGCGTACACTTAACAGGACATAACTTATCTAGCCAAAAAGCGATAAGGACGAGGTTTGGCGACTGAGAACATATCACTTGAAGCAGTATATTAACGAATAATTTCCATTTATCCGAATCGACAAAAAGTATGTACATGGTGACAAAGTTGGGCGATCTCCAGTACAGTTTGGCGCAAATTTGACGGTGACTACGGTGAAACAATAACCACACGGTAACTATGTATAACGTATCAGGCAGGCTGGCAGTAAAACAAGTTAAGAAACACCAGCTATACTTCTTGTGGCTTACCATACCGACAATATACGTATGCAGTCGACAGATCGACGAAATTGATAGCTTCCCTTATAAAGTACACCACCACCCTATTGACCAAATGTGTGGTCTCAGTATGTGTTTATTAAGATAGAGGATACTGCAATGTTACATCAGCTGGATTCATTAATAAGAACGTTTCAATCATAATCAGTCAGTTCTTATCTCGCTACTATAACAAGCTTCTCACTTGTTTAATATTTTGGTTCAACACCACGTAAGTGGGATAGTTCGGCCTCCGTCTCCACCACATCATTAGATGGTGAGTCAAAAACATCAAGTAACAAGCAAATTGGTAGCCTAGTCTCATTGATTTTGCGCAGACGATGTAATCTTAGGAATGTAGTATGAAGCCGTCGAATTCACCCACGAACAATCGTGCCCATAGCATGATTTCGCAGATAAATTCCCCCTAGTGTTTTTGTTGCGATTTTTGTGTTCGAGACCTTCCTGACTGATTTCATTCTTCGACGACAGATGGTTCATTTTCCGGAGAATAGCTGTCAGATTTTTCCTTGTAATTATCCCCTTGTAATTTTCCCCCTTTACCGTTTACCTAAGTCTTTTTGAAATATTATAGTCAAGACAATAGGATGGGAGTGAAACTCATGGGTGGATTCGGTTGAGGTGTGACGGTTTATTTCTATTGGTCTGTCGCAAACAGGAAGTTATCAACAAATCTATATCATAACAACCTGAACAAGTATAAAAACAGTGGTCGAACATCTAAGGCAGAGCGGCAATAACCGTTGTGACAAGAATGCAGAGAGATGTCGCATTTTCTAGCTTTCATAAAGAGCCAGAACAGTCAATTTTCCTAGTTAACTAGTTACTGAACGCTAGTAAACAACAGTCTCGCGACTGAAAGGGTTCTAATGCGTTAAAGTGAACTGAAAACAACTAGGGACATCCTGCTGGCACGTAACGTAGCTATAACGTACGATGCCGGGAATTCCTGAATCTCACTGTCGATGAATATTTGTTCAAACATTCCCAACCTCTTGATGCATTTCCGGAACCCTTGATATATAACATGTTCTACAGTTGTAAAATAAGGAGTGGGGTCCAATGGACTGAAACATGGGGATTGTGACAGTCACTTCTTCGGCATGTGCTAACCGATGCGGCATCGAGATAACGACATACTATTCCCTCAAACATTTTGCAAAATATCTGTGTCATGTTTTTAATCAGAGTCTATGATTTTCGGTGTTCAATGAGGGATCAAACATTTGAACGTATAAACGTCCCGATTCGGCAGCACCGAATAAATATTATCATTATTATGTGACTATAAGCGAACAATCTAGTTCGTTGCAGTAGGTGAATAAAGGTAGGTTCCCATTGTTTTCTTGTTATAGACAACCTAAACGATCACTGGCTTTTGGTCTCTTCGACCCAGTGGTAATCGGTGTGTGTTCTAAATGTGTTTCCTTCGATGTCCACACAGGTCCATCACTGAATATTTTTGTAGGTATCAACTGCTGAAGTGCTTAAGTGATCTGATTCAATGTGTTCTCCGAAAGTCACCCTGATTGGGAAAATAGTAACTGTAGGTTGCGCCCAATATATTGTAAACAAATCCTCGTCTACTTATCAGTAGTTTGGCTTGTTGACAAAAATTGGGCATCAGTGGACGCCAACATAACTGGTCAAATAAAATGTTTATTTGGTCGGCTGTCTTGCTGGGAGCGAATCTGACTATGGAAGAACGGTCACCAAGTCGAAGTGCTACACAGTGATTTTCACTTATCGACTCAGAATAAAAAAGGTGGCCTTGAAGAAGACATAAAGATATGTTTCGATTGAACCGAATTTTTGGTCGGCGGTATGAGTGAGTTAATGATTTAGACGAGACCCAGAAAGGAAATACATGGATTCTGGTTGAACTAAACTCACTGGCAAGAATTACGTTATTCTACGCGGTATGTGTTCCACATGTTGAGCCACAAATCCAAATTGGAACTTCAGCTACCCCACATTTGGGTTGCACGCCTACGTATCCACCGTGCCACTTCAAAAATACACGCACTTCTGTTTCTAGGATCCTCCGAGGACACAAGTGACGGTCAAAAGTTTAATCCATCTCTATCTGAAATATCACGCTGAGGCATGTTCAAGGTCACATGTCTGTGGAAGGCTGATCGATAATGGTTTGGTCAGATAGACTTGAATGAACTCCATCAAAAGTTGAACAGTGGATCATAATATATGTGTGGTCTTCAAAGTCAGTGACGCACAACGATAGATAGTGTGGGAGTCCTAGGGCAAGATACGTTTCTTACGATGTATTTTGCCCACTTTTCCCGTGAGTTGCCCTCCAGATACTCAAACGCTATCTACCCAAAATGACCCGGTGAGTGACACAAAGTAAACTGTTGAGGATGTTTAGCGGCAGTTTACTGGTCGTATACAACATGGGTATGAATATTGGGGGCAACCAGTTTGGTGGTCAAGGGAAGTAGGAAGCTTAACAACTAGCCCATACAGGAATGGAAGCAGATAAGAAATGATCATTCCGCCAAGACTGGATGCCAACAAGAAAAATGTTGCCTCAGCCTGTGTTACGAATGAAAGTCCACGCATTATTCGAGATGATTCTCTATCTATGCACACGCCTGGCTTAACAGAAATAATATATTCTACGATAAACAGTTATGAAGTTTTAAAAAATTGCTGAAAATTGTATCGGTAGGTATTATATGAAAGAAGATGCTCATCAAAAATCAACACTCTGTTCAACATGCTTGGTACCATGCAGGGTAGTTAAAAATCTACTTTTAGTTATTCCAGAGGCAACATCTTCAATTGCTCTAGCATTAAGTCGGACGACTAGGTGAATTTTACAATTTTGCATTTATTGTGATGCAAAATCAATCCTTTCGGTCACTTATAAACGACAGCCGTGTACAAAATTAACAAAATGTGGTCTATAACAAATGCAAACTAGCTGGCAACTTTTGGAGCGTACAGCATATCAACGAAAATCTAGCGATCAGAGAAGTAAGGTGATTTAACCCTCGAAGTATAAGCAGAGTCAGATCCCCATATATCTTGCTTTCTTAAGATAAGGAGGCATGCACTCACCAGAAAGTCGCGTGGCATGGCCTATACGTCTGACAGTCTGGACGTACACCAGTGTTATTGCCAAAGACCCGAGAATTGAAAAGCAAATAATTAGTAGCTTGAGGTGTCACAGCCATCAACTTCGCAAAAAGTCAGATGACATGTCTCACGGTTCAATCGACAGCTTAAAACTCGAGCCTGTTTTCGTTAGATTTTAGGTCTAACCCATCGCCAACCACTCAGACGTATCTGCCTAACCGGTGTAAAAGTTCAGGCTAGGAAATAGCTAACTCGATGCATATTCAACCACAAGCCGGGCCACATTGCTATGATACCCACATCTATCTCAGTGTGTATTTTGGTGTGCCACACATTGGCGTGGTCAAGGTCATATGTCTAGAACACATTCTGTACCGTAACCAGAATACAAAGTCACACTCAATCACCGTTGGACGATTCCCGCATTCATGCACCGGCTATCACATCAAACCACTATTGTCAGTTGTGCCAGCACTACCGCAGTCAATGTCACACAAAGTTGATGGTATCCGATTCGCATTAGCTTGTCACCGTAACGAAAACCAACAGACGCCTGCGCATAAAACCCACCATAAATAGCTTGCGTTGCACCATCTGCGATTCTACTCACACACTACATATCCAGTGTAAACCCGAAAGAATAGGACCAGGTGACTTCTGAATGGAAGTCTTTGTGTCTAGCCGGTTAGCCGGCTGGTAGGCTGGTATGAAAGTGTAACCCTTACCACTCGAAAAAATGACTGAAGAGAATTCACTTGTAAAGTCTAAGCTGAGAAGAATTATTGAGAACATCAGACAACACAGTTTACTATGGGAGTAAACATTACTGCAATCCAGATAGGAGAAAGAAGAGCAGCAATAATCTAATGTTGGACCAAAAGGCGAATAAAGTGTTCATCACACATGGCATCAACAAAACTGAAATAAAAAAGTGATGGGAGGCCACTTTGGCCTAGCTTTCTGAAAATAAGAGCGGACGGTTTACCACAAAGTCATGTCACCGCAGCCTACGGCACTCATAGGTTATTTGTGTACCGCGTACTNTTTCTTCCTGGGTGTTGGGTGATTCACTTGTCCGCAAGGCTTCTCGGATTAGTCAGGTGCGGCACGTTACCATAGTCGATTCGGTGGGACGGCAGTATGAATATATGAGTATATGAATATGTGTGAATGTGGG
This sequence comes from Paragonimus kellicotti, assembly GCA_014220965.1. Taxonomy (NCBI): domain Eukaryota; kingdom Metazoa; phylum Platyhelminthes; class Trematoda; order Plagiorchiida; family Troglotrematidae; genus Paragonimus; species Paragonimus kellicotti. The sequence goes on along the minus strand of LOND01000096.1, from coordinate 8,221 downwards.
ACGACGAAGCATGCTCATCGGTTCACTTCGGCTGAGCGATCTTCGTAAACAATACTGAGAACTTATTGGGTGATGTCAAGCTCGAGAACTGCCTACAATAATCGTCGGCGGAAACCAGACATCTGGGCCTAGAAAGTTTTGAGCGTATAACTAAGAGCACGTCAGAATAAATCCCAACAGCTCTTGATAAGCGTTATTCCTGTGCAGCTACTTGATACTCGAAACCATCATGACCGTGTTCAGTTAGCCCCCAGACTTTATTCTCTATGGACCTCACAGTTTATGATGACGATGAGTTAATCTGATTGTGTGTCTGAGCCAAGTCGAACAGCCACATGCAATTAATTCGAACATGGACTTCGTGGAAAGATGCTTTCTCCCATAACCATCAGCAGCTTAAAAGTGGATTCGTGGGTGAGAGGTAAGTATATGGGAAGTCCCTATGAGGCTACAGTAACTCCATAGCAACAGTTGGGCTAGAGAAGGCTCAGACAACAGACGTATAGTGACGATGAACGACAAAAAGCCCAAGCAAACACGTTAATGAAGTGAGTGGTGTACAGGTAGACAGAATCCCAAAATTAAGAGGACTCGTCTATCCGGTCACTCGATTCCTACCAGCAACATGTAAACCATCACAGAGTTCCATAAAATATCCCGACACTAGATGCAAGAAGACTATCTCTAGTAACAAGCCAACCCACAACTTATCGCTGGCCAGTCAGCTTCCACTTGCTGGCCAAAGGTCACTCAACTGACTTGGAAAATATGGAGATAGTAGGTTGAAAGTTTAACACTGCGCGGACGCAACTAGCCGTGGAGGCGGTCTGAATTGGAAGGTAAGATAAGATTTCAGTTCATTGTCCACTAAAAGTGGCATACGGCTCAACCTAGAGCTCAAATGAGTCGAGTTACATCGTTTGCCGAGGTGTGCACTTCCAATTACTGCGTGAAGGGTGGACAGTACTGACGTAATTAACTTCCTTTGTTCCAGCAGACTATTTCGATTACAGTTTCCATCTGAAAACAGAGTGCTTTCCGCGTGTAACGATTTACTTCTGATTAACCCGATTATATATTCAGTACGACAGCTCGGTGGGGAGATGAACAAAAATCCATCGCTTCAGATGTCTAGTTTTCAATGTTTATCACGCACTGCAATACTTACTATTAGGGTTAATGGCCTACTGAAGACTGCAGTGCGCTTCTGAATAATTATCGGTGATATCCGTGTGGTCCGCTAGGTTTTTTCAGCCCTAACTGTTTCGGTTGGTTGTTTATTTTTGGGCGCCTAATGGAAGTGTAGTCCGGCCTTGCGCGTATGTGGTGAGTAAACCTAGGAAGTTCGTGGTGGGATTCTGATTATGCTTTTGCTGACTTCTGGATTATATGGTACCCTACACAGTTGCTTCCTTACTAAATGCATGTTCCTGCGTTAACTAATTGACATTTTGTGTAAATACAGTGTAAGTACAGACTATAGCAAATATACCTTTCGTCAGTTGGCACAAAAGTTGGTCCTGTCGGTAGTGGACACTTTCCACTTTTCGTAAACAAGTTGCTAAAATGTGCGGAGGAAAATGGATCCACACGAGAACCGGTTGTATTAACCAGACGGCAAATAACACGGCAAACTTTCGAACATCGAACAGAATGATCGAGAGTGACCCAGTTCTGAGTACGGATCACACCGCTAAGTTGCAGGTTTGCAAACCATCACCTCGGTGGTTATGCAAACACGGGTCGAACAAGTCTACCGTGATGTCCAGGTTTATGGTAATGCACATTCCGGTTTGACAGTGGTTCACTTCAAAGTTCGGCACCTGTTTGATCTCGAGCTTTTTACCTTCTCAGTGTTTAACAAAGCTTTCCTTGTGCAGGAAAACTTTCTCCGAATTTCTCTAGAATTCCTCGTAACCCACTTCAAAAATACACGCACTTCTGTTTCTAGGATCCTCCGAGGACACAAGTGACGGTCAAAAGTTTAATCCATCTCTATCTGAAATATCACGCTGAGGCATGTTCAAGGTCACATGTCTGTGGAAGGCTGATCGATAATGGTTTGGTCAGATAGACTTGAATGAACTCCATCAAAAGTTGAACAGTGGATCATAATATATGTGTGGTCTTCAAAGTCAGTGACGCACAACGATAGATAGTGTGGGAGTCCTAGGGCAAGATACGTTTCTTACGATGTATTTTGCCCACTTTTCCCGTGAGTTGCCCTCCAGATACTCAAACGCTATCTACCCAAAATGACCCGGTGAGTGACACAAAGTAAACTGTTGAGGATGTTTAGCGGCAGTTTACTGGTCGTATACAACATGGGTATGAATATTGGGGGCAACCAGTTTGGTGGTCAAGGGAAGTAGGAAGCTTAACAACTAGCCCATACAGGAATGGAAGCAGATAAGAAATGATCATTCCGCCAAGACTGGATGCCAACAAGAAAAATGTTGCCTCAGCCTGTGTTACGAATGAAAGTCCACGCATTATTCGAGATGATTCTCTATCTATGCACACGCCTGGCTTAACAGAAATAATATATTCTACGATAAACAGTTATGAAGTTTTAAAAAATTGCTGAAAATTGTATCGGTAGGTATTATATGAAAGAAGATGCTCATCAAAAATCAACACTCTGTTCAACATGCTTGGTACCATGCAGGGTAGTTAAAAATCTACTTTTAGTTATTCCAGAGGCAACAAAACCCGGAAAGAATAGGACCAGGTGACTTCTGAATGGAAGTCTTTGTGTCTAGCCGGTTAGCCGGCTGGTAGGCTGGTATGAAAGTGTAACCCTTACCACTCGAAAAAATGACTGAAGAGAATTCACTTGTAAAGTCTAAGCTGAGAAGAATTATTGAGAACATCAGACAACACAGTTTACTATGGGAGTAAACATTACTGCAATCCAGATAGGAGAAAGAAGAGCAGCAATAATCTAATGTTGGACCAAAAGGCGAATAAAGTGTTCATCACACATGGCATCAACAAAACTGAAATAAAAAAGTGATGGGAGGCCACTTTGGCCTAGCTTTCTGAAAATAAGAGCGGACGGTTTACCACAAAGTCATGTCACCGCAGCCTACGGCACTCATAGGTTATTTGTGTACCGCGTACTTGAATACATGGATGCGCAGCTGTAGTTCACTAAATCTGCGGACACCCGTCCAGATCGTGTCCTTCCAGACGGTCCGGTTCAAGGATACACCTTCCCAAGATCCCAAGTTAACCTAACAACACGGGGGACTTGGTTGAATAACATCCTGGTATCCCAGTTTTTGACCACTAGGATTCCGCTTACCTGCCTTACTTGCCTGTTCAATGGCTGCTTTAAAATCCGTTCTTCGCCATTCTGCAGATGTGCTCCAGTCAATAAAGTTGATTACACAACGCCCACCAAATTACCTCAGTGTTTGAAACCATACTCGACCGCCAGATACCCAAGATGCCTCTTAAACATCGTAGACAGAAGCTGTTCAGAAGACGCACATTCCGTTGACACTGTTTCCATTTTTCAATGCCGTACAACAGCGGAGACAGCAACACTGGGCGGTAGGGAAGCAACTTCTTTCTCATCTTCAAGCTGGGGTTCTTCCAGACAACTCTTCCAATACGTCCGAAGGAAGTGCTAGCATTCGCCACTTAACCTCACAGCTCGCAGTTTACGGACAGATCTGTCGACAGAT